>JAWQFJ010019749.1:0-45000 GCA_034096865.1 Theodoxus fluviatilis | reverse complement strand
GCATTTCCCATTTGCTGCATGCACGGAGTATATGGTAATCTTGGATGGAATATGGGCACATTATGCATTGATTTGTATATGAGATTTACCATGGACACCTTGTTGCCATCATAGGTTTAGAAACCAGAAAGATGGCAGTTGTTATAACTGCCAGACCGTGGCGCCGTCGATGGTCATGCATATGGCAAACAACGAAAACAACAACGTCATTTATAAATGCGGTCAGTTATTCATAGGATCCTTAAAAGAAAAAAAAAGGTTGTTACAGAGAAATATCGTCAGAGCGTGAAATGCTTCGTGATTTGTCATTCTTGACAAATTGAAATAACGAGCACTTGCAGTGTCGCATAACCATATGCACTCGACTGCAATCACAATGCCTGCCTGGTAATCGGTTCTCCTACCTATATTTTGTCTGACAGGCTCCATATTTTTCTTCGCATTTCACTCTCACGACAACAGAAGTGTCTGGTTTCTGTTACGCTGGATGCTGTCATCATCAGTGAACTCTACGTCCCAGAGCTGTAAACTTCTCGATCGATTTTTTATAATCCCTGTCACCTTCCATTCGTTTTGTCAGGACACGATTCTGACCAAGCTGTGTTATTTAGTCACAACCCTTCCAGTAAATTTCACGAATCGGACAATGAAAATTGCATTCGTTTCCGATGATTTTTGGGGGGGAGTTGGTTTGATGCTGGTCGCCATTCATTCCGCAATGCTCAACCAAGTACTACGACTGCCGAACCAACCATGCAAGAACCAAACAGCTACAACATCCGTTTCCATCAGATGCACGCTGGGTGCCCCCTGGCGTGTCCGGTCCCAGCGTTCTGCAGCCAGGAGCAGACACGGGTCCAGCCCTAGGGGAATCAGCAGCCCAACGCCGCCGGTCAGTGGGGTGACTACAAAATCAGGATTGGGGCTGCCTGCTGCACCATCCTCACACTGGGAGCCACCAGCCATGTCCATAAAGAACGTCCCTGCTCCCACGAAGTCCTTCCCCAGGGAGGATGACGGGATATCGGTTTCGTTCAATTCCCCTCTCCCCCATCCCCCTCCTCCCCCCTTTTTTCCTACTCCTGCCCACTCTCTTATCTTCTTCCTCCCACTCCTCACACCCCGTTCTCGCTATCCCCCAACCCCGTCGCTCACGCCCGTTCTCTCTTGACGTTACTTTCCCTGTCTGGTCCAATATGAGGGTGGCCCATTCTGCGCTGATGCCGGCAGATCTTGTCAAACATGTTTAATGTAAACGTTGGCCATCATTCCTACGAGTGCAGTAGCGCTAAGACTCCAGTGTAACGACCTTGGGCGAAATGCATAGCTGCAATACGGATTGAATTATTGAAGATAAGAAGTTTGCCGTCTGTTTGCAGTGGTCGTGAAATGTGAAACTATTGTTGCAGATGTGCATTCAAATTCACGCCGGGCGCGAGGTGTCTAGCAAGATTAAGGGACGTTCAAGAAACAGAAAGGCAACAAGGGCTTGTTGGAATACACTCAGGAACGCAAGGCACAGGGCAGAATAGTAGCCGGTGAGGTAATGGATTCCAGTTCGGCCCTTAAAAAAGGAGTTGAAAAGAACAGGACAAATACACATGCACGCGCGCGCGTACCCCCAAAGGGCGAGCGATGACAAGAGTGTGTGAGAAAAGAGAGAGAGAGAGAGAGAGATAGAGAGAGAGAGAGAGAGAGAGAGAGAGAGAGAGAGAGAGAGAGAGAGAACTAGACCCTAAACACACAGGGCTCAAAGCACATAGTAGACACACTGACCACATAGGACGTTATGGAGATTGGAAAAGTTCGGCAATCGTACTATACTCAATGAAAATGTTGAGCTCACAATGCACACATAGCACAGTGGTAACACTTAGCACATAAGATAATGCTCAACGTACTGAACACATGGGATAATGAATGGATGAATTGAGTTTTGTGGCTTATCAGCCTTTGTGGACTGTGTAAGGTGATCAATAACGAAAATCGCTGGAGCCGGTTAGAGTAACAGCAAGTCGTCTAGATTTCACTGGTTATTCATCTCTCACGAATCGCTCTGGGAGACGTGTTAGGTCTATTCTGAACCCCTACCTACAAAGGGATGGAATGCACTGAGACAAGCAATACAATAGGAATGCTCTCTCTAAGCGAGCGCAAGCAAGTGTGTGTTCACATCTGTCTCTTTTCCGTCCTTCCGTCTGTCTTTCCGTCCGTCCGGCCGTCCTTTCGTTTATTCCTCCCTTAATACGTCCATGTGCCTAGCTGTTTGTCTACCTAATTATCTATCTGTGTATCTGTCTGTCTGTCTGTCTGTCTCTCTGTCTGTCTGTCTGTTTCTGTCTGTCTGTCTGTCTATCTGTCTCTCAGTCTGTCTGGCTATCTCTCCGTCTGTCAATCTGTCCGTCTATCTGTCCACCTACCTTTGTGTGTGTGTGTGTGTGTGTGTGTGTGTGTGTGTGTGTGTGTGTGTGTGCGTGCGTGCGTGCGTGTGTGTGTGTGTGTGTGTGTGTATCTGTCTCTCAGTCTGTCTGTCTGTCTGTGTTTCTGTCTGTCTGTTCTGTCTGTTCTGTCTGTCTGTGTGTCTCTCTCTCTCTCTCTCTCCCTCTCTCTCTCTCTCTCTCTCTCTCTCTCTCTCTCTCTCTCTCTCTCTCTCTCTCTCTCTCTCTCTCTCTCTCCGTCTCTCTGTTTATATCTGCCCTTTTTCTACCTGCCTGCCCGTCCATCTTTCCCTCAGCTCGCCGAGTCATCCGTGGTTGCCAAACCTTTCCTCTCTGCCTCAGGTTATCTGTTTCAGCAAGACGGTGGATCGCGTGAGGATGAGTATGCACAGCTACAGAGGCCAGGCCTCCGGCCGTCCAAGGTGCGATGATGGAAGGCAGCACAGGAAAGGGAGGTGATGAAAGCGCTGAGGGTTCCTGGCCTGCACACGAGCAGCGCTCTCAGTCGACATGGCGGCCTACGATCTGACGGGCTGTGTAAGATGGAGTACGGCACCTGCTAGTGTGTGAAAGACAGTTCGATCGGTCATGAAAAACGCCAGGTCCCCGTCGACCATGAGGCACACACAGTAAATAAGTGAGTTTGTGTGTGTATGTGTGTGTGTGTGTGTGTGTGTGGGGGGGGGGGGGTTCGTGTGTGTGTGTGTGTGTATGTGTGTATGTGTTTGCGAAGACATCAAGCAGTTACTGGATGAGAAACACCACCTCCACCAAGCTTGCCTCAATTACCCCAAGTCCACGGCAAGGAGAGATGCGTTCTACAAGATACGCAGAACTGTACAGCAAAAGCTCCGTCAGATGCAGGACAATTGGCTCAGCAACAAAGCCGACGAGATCCAAGGATATGCAGACAGGCATGACTATAAGAACTTCTACAACGCCTTGAAAGAAGTGTATGGCCCCACGTCCTCAGGATCAAACCCCCTCCTCAGCGCAGACGGTAACATACTCATCACAGACAAAGAGAAGATCTTGGAGAGGTGGGCCGAACATTTCGACAACATCCTAAATCGCCCTTCGACAATCAACGAAGAAGCCATCAATCGTCTCCCACAAGTGCCCACCAACGAAGCACTGGATGACCCCCCATCCTTGCTTGAGACCCAGAAAGCAATTTGTCTTCTCTCCAGTGGCAAAGCACCTGGTTCAGATGCCATACCAGCTGAGGTCTACAAGGAGGGGGGGAACAGCCCTGACTGAAAGGCTCCACCAGCTGTTTCTCTTGACGTGGGAGCAAGAGACGATTCCGCAGGATTTCAAAGATGCCTCCATTATACATCTCTATAAGCGAAAAGGAAATAGACAGGCTTGTGACAACCATAGAGGCATATCACTGCTTTCTATCGCAGGAAAGATCCTTGCCAGAATCCTGCTCAACCGCCTCACAGCCCACCTTGACCAAGGACTCCTGCCTGAAAGTCAGTGTGGATTCCGAAAAGAACGAGGAACCATCGACATGGTGTTCGCTGCCAGGCAGCTGCAAGAGAAATGTCAGGAGCAGAACTCCGACTTGTTCTCCACCTATGTTGACCTGACCAAGGCGTTTGACACCGTTAGTAGAGAGGGCCTGTGGAAGATCATGGCCAAGTACGGTTGCCCAAGGAAATTCATCGTCTTGGTGCAACAATTCCACGAGGGCATGCAGGCCAGAGTCCAGGACAGCGGAGAGTCATCTGACCCTTTCCCAGTCACAAACGGGGTCAAGCAGGGCTGCGTCCTGGCACCAACACTGTTTAGCCTAATGTTTTCCGCCATGCTGTCAGAGGCCTTCAGAGACGAGGACGTTGGTGTCAACCTGAGGTACCGCACAGACGGCAAACTGTTCAACCTGCGGAGGCTCCAGGCAAAAAACAAGGTTATGACAGACATCATCAGGGATCTGCTGTTTGCCGATGACTGTGCCCTCAACGCTGTCTCAGAAGCCGACATGCAACGAAACGTTAATCTGTTCTCCAGCGCCTGCACAAACTTTGGTCTGACGATCAGTACAAAGAAGACTGAAGTCCTCCATCAGCCCGCGCCTGGAAAGCCCTACGTTGAGCCCAACATCACTGTCAACGGCCAGAGACTAAACACAGTGAACCGTTTCACATACCTAGGCAGCACACTGTCTCAGAATGCTACCATCGATGACGAAGTAAACATTAGAATTGCCAGAGCCAGCTCCACTTTTGGCAGGTTATATCCAAATGTCTGGAACAGAAGAGGCATTACCACTCAGACCAAGCTGAAAGTATACAGGGCAGTGGTGCTCCCCACACTGCTATATGCATGTGAAACGTGGACTGTCTATCAACGCCATGCTAGAAAACTGAACCACTTTCACACAACAAGCCTCAGGAAGATCCTCGGCATAAAATGGCAGGACAAAATTCCAGACACAGTGGTACTGACCAAAGCAGGTCTCCCCAGCATCTTCACCCTCCTGATGCAGTCACAGCTTCGCTGGGCAGGACACGTAGTCCGGATGCCAGACGAGAGACTGCCAAAGAGACTCTTCTATGGCGAGCTCCAGCATGGCCAGCGGTCCCACGGTGGGCAAAAGAAGCGCTTCAAAGACACCCTGAAAGCTTCACTGAAAGCTTTTGCCATCAATCCAGACACGTGGGAACGGGCTGCAATGGACCGATCCACCTGGCGCTCTTCCATCCACAAAGGTGCCAAGACATGCGAGGCAAACAGGATCACTGCCGCAGAAAAGAAGAGGCAAGCCCGCAAGGCCCATGCTGTCAACCCCCCTGGAGACGTCCCACTTGTCCCATGTCCCTTCTGTTCCCGAACCTTCCGTGCCAGGATCGGCCTCGTTAGCCATCTGCGCACACACAGACAGAACCAGTCCCAGCAACCCCCCGGATGACTAGAGTGGTCCTCGTCGACTCGACGGACGAACAACACATGTGTTTGTGTGCGTGAGTGCGTGTGTGCGTGCGTGTGTGCGTGCGTGTGTGCGTGCGTGTGTGAGTACGTGTGTGTGTGTGTGTGTGTGTGTGTGTGAATGTGTGTGTGTGTATGTGTGTGTGTGTGTGTGTGTGTGTGACCGACTCACATTCACACACGTGAATGTGAGTCTGCGTGTGAGTCTGTTTTTGCCTGTGTGTGTCTGGGCGTGCATATACATGATCAACATGACAGCTAAAATATTTTCTGGACATGATTTCAAGGAGGCGGCGGGAGGGAAAATGAGGAAGCAACGAGAGAAAGATGTTTATATTGGAGCATCATTCACAGTCACACTCAGTTTCTAGTATGTGTCGTAAAAGCAAACTTTTCAGGCGGCATATTAATTGATTTATATTGTACCTTCTACGTGTTGTTCTCTCTATCATTTTCCTATTGTCTTGGCGTGAACACCTGCGTACCATCTCCTATTTAAACCGTCCCCGCCAGCCTCTCACACACTTGGCCTGATGAAGGAGAATCTCCGAAAGCTTGCCAAGAGAGTACTTCGCACCGTATACCTGCCAGCAGGGACGGAGCCCTGCCATTGCCACAGGACAGAGCTGCCACGTCCTGGTGACTCGGCGCTCTACGTCCCGGGGCGGGAGGCTCTACCCCCCTTGGTGTACGTTCACCTGCAAACGGCCCTTTTCAGGGCCATCTGTGCTCACGAAAGAATACATGTCGGTTGCTGTCCACGCTTCTTTATTTTCCCATTGAGTGTTTCCAGCCAGCGCATATTATTTTGCAACTCCTGCCACAGACCAACTATTCGGTCGATATGCTCCATTGTTACAGTGAAAGAAAAGGCTTCGAGATACAGCACAAAGAAAAACATCAAAACTACACTCGTCATGCTTCTTCATCTTGCTTCCTCACTTCCTCCATCGCTTGCATACATCGACTCCACCTCACTCCTGATTACGCCCCCCTTAACCCCCTACCCCCGACACCTTTCTTTCTCTCTGCCCACTGCCACTTCAAAGAAAATGCGCCGTCACGGACCAGTTGAGTCAATATCGAATAACACCTGACAGCAGCAAGATGACGATCGAAGCCTCAGGCGATGCTCTAATGACCGGCAGCAACAGCAGCAATAGCAGAATTCATAATAGAGATCGCTATTATAGTGCATGCGGTAGCAGCAGCAGCAGCAGCAGCAGCAAGATACAGCAGCGTTCATTGCAGCAATCATAGCACCAGCACAAGCAGCAGCAGCAGCAGCAGAAGCAGCAGTATATAATTTATTATAGCGCTCGCTTTTACAGTACATGTGACAACTTTAACGGCAGCAATGCACGGCAGCATTCAATGCAGTAGTCACTGAGGTAGCAGATGCATTAGATGCAGCACTAGCGTTCATATCAGAATCAACCACGTATATGCACCAACAAGCACGAGTCAAAGATGCATTCACAACAGTAGCAGCAGCAGCAGCACCAATAGTAGCAGCAGCAATACCAATAATAACAACAACAACAGCAATGTATCGTCATTCATCACAGTACATAGGATAAGTCCACGGCAGCTGCAGCAACATTCACAGCAGCAGTACTCATGACTGCTCTTGCAGCTGATTTTGCGACTGCAAAGTTCACATTGATACTTGACAAGGAATTGCAGTAGCACACACGTTCTTGGTGAGGGTTTGGTTTGGCAATTGTAAGACAGGAGAAGCGGCATAGGCTGTGCAGCACAGTTGCAGTAGATTGTACAGTGGCATCGGCATTGTGATTCAAGGTGAACGATGGAGCGCACACGACGACGAGGAGGAAGAGAAAACCAATCTACCACATCCCCTATCTGCAGCAGCATCCGCAACTGTACTCGTAATGCTTGCACGTAAACACCGACGGAAATATTTTGAACAGCGTGGTCAGGGTTGGGCACAGGAGTATTCATAGAAGCACATTGACACCGACAAGGAGTCACCTCAGTGGCCATGGACGCTCTGGCAGCAGTGTGGCGCGCAACACCCAAAATAGCACTCAGAGTACAGCTTCGTTAACATCTCCAGTGCGTGACAACACCTATAATTATGCTCACAAAAATGCATCCCCAGTTTCACTCACACAAACATTCACAGGAGCATTCAACCAGCGTCCACGGTAGCACTACAGCATACCTGTGGTCGCACAAACGCAGGAGCACCTTTGGTAGCACTCAAACTAACCCTGGCGTTTAACTCCTCTATACGCACACACGTAGCAGTGTCGACAGCAGCAGTTACAGTAGCACTCTCAGTAGACCCTACTGCAGCTTGCCGACCAGCAGCAGTACTGATCAATCATGATTAAAACAACATGAGCTAGGCGAGCGATCCCTGTCTCAGAAGCTGGGCAGACGTCGCTCACAGTGCTGGTACCACAGGCACAGCGTCGCTCCACAGCGAGTGCAGAGATAGAGGGGAGGAGGAGAAAGAGGGGGGGGGGGGGGTTGGGGGCGAGGATGTTAGGACAGTAGGGGAGTGGGTAAGAGAGAAGGGGGGGGGGGTTAAAGGGGCAGGAGTTACAGAGATGGGGTGCATGAGCGCGCGCAGTCGTCTACATTGTCGCTATCGAACTGCTACCGGAAGCAACTATCCAGTACAATGGCGCCATTGATCGAAGGCAGGCCAGCGTGCTGATGCAGCTTGCGTTTTCACAGCCGAGAAAGCAGTAACAATCAAAATACAATTAAAGGCCATGGATTCGACAGCACGGGCAGAACGAGCTGAGGTGGTTATCATTTGGTTGCGCCTTCCGGGAACCTTGAACTGTGGGGCAACTTCTTTGCTGAGGGAGAAGTGGAAGAACGTTGGCTGAGAACGTGTGTACCGCGGTCTTGGATGCAGTCTCTGCGGCAAGGCTTCTCCGTGCAGACTTCCCGTCAGATCAGTACTTGTGATCGACGCGGTCTTCCACCATCCCTCTCGACAACGATGGCTTTTTCTGCAGCAAAAAAAAATCTTTTCTCTCTCACTATTTTAATGACAAAACCGGGTCAGTCGACGAGTCGAAAGTATTAGTGTTTGTGATATGCTCGAACAAATGTTGTTAGCATGTGTCTATGTTATGTCTACCCGACACAGTACATTCTCATAGCCTTTGAAGTGTTTCCAGTGCGTGCAAGAGAACAGAAGTGAATAAAGATGGAACAGAGAGTGCGACTGCACCATAAGTCTGGGCTAACAAAAACGGCTTCGTCATTGACATGATGGCATAGATTGTGCATTTCTTCGATTCGTCCTCTGTTTAAAAGTGTGTTGCCACAACTAGGTCACCAGGCGTCCAGCGTAATGTAGATTCTACCAGTCCACAGCCTTCTACGGTATGAACAATTTCCGGGGGAATGAGATTATTTATTCGGCTGACAAACAATTCGAAAGGCATTTCATGACTCATTGAGCAACGTAATGTTGCAGTCTTGTAACTACGCACAAAAAGTTAAGGATCACTTTGAGAAAACAGGTGTGTAATAAACTCAGTTCACAACTTTTATTAATGTGTCAGTCCAGCAAAATTGTCGTGAAATCTCATTCAGCTGTAAGTGGGCAATGCTGTGTTAGTGGGAGAGTTGCACGAGATTCTCAACTACTGAGCTTGGCCGAAACAAAAAAGGGGAAACTTGCGAAAAAAGACGTTGTTTTGAACCATACTGCCAGAATGCATTGCACGAGCCAGATGAAAAAAACATGATGCACGTGCAAGCACTGCTGTTTATGTGTGAGATTCTGTCACTTGCTTGGCTCTATAAGAAGGCATTCTGACATTAGTTGGCCTGATCTGACAATGCCTCCACGAAGAAAATTGAGCGAGTTTGACAGGACACGAGCAGTTGCATGGTTCCGAGATGGTGTTCCCAAGCGTGAAGTGGCCAGACGTCTTCAGGGCCGCGTTGCGGCGCTACCTAGCCCAGCAAGATTTGGCTAGTCTCGGTCCAAGGCAAGAACTAGGCCAAAGGTAACGACCCACGAGATCTTGTAGTCGGAAGTGGAGAGAGCAAGATGGCGGCCAGAATGCGAGAAACCTTTAAAATCATTTTTATGGAAATGACAGACGACAGCGACGTTATTGCAGCTGCTTTCCTGTCAAACGAAGGTTTTGTAGTCAGAAGATATCTTAAGCAATGGGAGAACATAGCTGAAGTAGGGTGTTTAGGTAGGTTACCTACCAAAATGGTACAACAACACACACGACGATACATGCATCGACTCATGAAATGAGTGGACTCCTCCACTTCAGATTTGGCAGACATTTTTGACTGACTCGGCCCGATCTGTGATCAAAACGCCAGTTTTAAAGACATAACAAGCACTCTCTGGTCTGCAACTGCTGCCAACTGGCAGTTGGGATGGTTGCATTAAAAAATGTATCATCTAAAAACACAAAGCCAAGCTTTGTGTGTCGCACCGCCGCCATTTTTTCTCGTTATTCTCGATAAGCGGAGCACCTCTCGGAGCTGCTTGCAAAGTCTCGCCTAGGCCTCGCTTTCCTCGGAGCGAGAGCGTTGATAATGCTTTGTTTTCTTGCTTTTCTTGGCAAATCTTGGTAAATCTCGCCGTTTGCAACGCGCCCCAGGTATCAATCTCGGTCATTGTCAGACTGACTCAACGCTACGCAACCACAGGGAGGATTCAGGAAAGACGCAGATCTGGTCCACCAAAAAAGACAACCCCACGTGAAGATCGTCTCATTGAACGACAAGCCCTGCAAACAAAAACTACCTCTTCCAGCATCATTCGAAGGCAGCTGAGGGTGGCAGCTAAACATCAACGTCTGTCAACAGACCATACGGAACCGCCTTCATGAGTTTAACCTCCGTTCTCGTCGGCCAGCTGTACGGCCATGCTTAACTCCAGCCCATAGGGCGGCACGCCGCGCCTTCTGCACACGTCACGTGAGGTGGATACGTCATCAATGTTTCCAGGTCCTATTCAGTGATGAATCACGCTTCACCATGAACCACAACGACGGCCGTCTGAGGGTCTGCAGGAGGCCAGGGCAACGCTTTGTGGACGCCATTGTCCAAGAAAAAGTGGCCTTTGGGGGAGGCTTTGTAATGGTCTGGGGGGCATTCAGCCTTTACCACAGAACACCCTTGTATAGGGTAACCTGACTGGCCTCGGATACCGGAATGAGATCCTTCGACCGCTTGCTGTGCCTACACTGCAGCAGATGGGACCAAGGGCTGTCTTCCAGGATAACATCGCCCGGGCCCACCGGGCAACAGTTGTCAACGACTTCTTGCAGCAGTCTGGCGTCAACAGAATGGAGTGGCCAGCATGCAGTCCCGATTTAAACCCGATTGAGAACCTCTGGGATGAACTCTATCGCAAATTGAGGAGTAACCACCCCCCTCCCAGGGATGCCCAACACCTCTTCCAGATGCTGCAGGCTGAGTGGCCGGCGCTACCTCAGAGGATCTTCACCAACCTGGTCAACTCCATGAGGACTCGCTGCGTCGAGTGCCAGAACAGCCTTGGTGGTTATACGCATTACTGAACTTTTTGGAGCATCAAAATGCCCTTTCTTGTGATTTCAGTGATTTTGTGAAATCAAATTTCGATATGTATCCACTTTGATTACATGTACACGCCAAACTGTTGCTCGAAATTAAACGTACTTTTGTGTCGTTCTCCATGACGAATGGAATTAAATTTTTGCTAAATTGCAACGCATTGGCTTTCTTCTTATCAAAGTTATGACTGAGGGTGCAAGTGATCCTTAACTTTTTGTGCGTAGTGTATATAGGCCTCCGTCACGCTGTCTCGAAAAAAACAAATCGTGAATAGCTGGCTTCTTTTTCAATAAAGAATTGCGTCGTACTATTCTTGTTTGAAGGAGGTAAGAAAAGGACATGACCATTGCAAAACGTTTCTCGCACGAGAAAACTCGTAAGGGTGCACTCACAAGTGGCAAGGTTTCAGGCAATTTCCACTTGCCCTTGCTAAGATGGCTGTCGCAGTTCTCAAAAGAGTTTTCAGTCGAGTTGTCTGCGAATAGAACAATGCTTTATTTTTCTTGCCGCTGCCAAGGAAAGTTTCCACAAACAACTAATCCATCGCACGTAGACCGGAACGAGGTCAAGGAGTGTATTCTGGCCATTTTAATAATAATAATAATAATAATAATAATTAATAATAATAATAATAATAATAATAATAATAATAATAATAATAATAATAATAATAATAATAATAATAATAATAATAATAATAATAATAATAATAATAATAAATAAATACAGAGTATTTCTACGCATATACCTTCCCTAATAGGCAAGCTCATGGCATTTACAATGAAAAGTCCACACTCATACAAAGCATTCCAACACTCGTCCACTGTACAGTTGAATTAAAAGAAGAGTTAAATACAATACAATTAATTAACATAGCAGGCAATAAACAAAACACGAAACATAAGAGAGGCGCCTTGTGAAGCACCTCACTGCTCGTCAGGAAAGACTGACCGGAACAGGGACATGGAATCAGACTGACGGACAGGGAAAGGTAGGCTATTCCACGTTACAGGGTCGATGTAAGAAAAAGCTCGCTGTCCTTGGGTTTTCTTTTTGCGACGGGGGACATTTAACGTTTTGGTGTCTGCAGCTGAACGGTTATTTCTAGCGGGGGTGTAGACGGTGAGAATTTCTTTGAGTGCATCTGGTGCCGTTTGATTGAAGAAGTTGAAACACATAGCTTATACTCTATCCTCTAAGCAACGGGGAGCCAATGCAGTGCACGAAGGAGTTTCGATGTAGGAGTTCTCTTGGGACATCTAAAAACTAATCTAACAGCAGTGTTTTGGACTTTTTGCAGTTTGCTTAGCAGTGTCAGGAATGCCAGCAAAAAGAGATTTTCCATAATCAAGACGGGACAGAACAAGGGAAGTGACAAGGGTTTGTGTGGCCTGTTGTGAAAGATAGTGACGAATAGTGCTAATTTTCCTTAACTCGTAGTAAGCTAACTGGCAAACTTTGTTCACATGAACTCTCATAGAAAGATCATCATCGAACATGACACCTAAGTTCCTAACAGACTTTAAGAATTCTATCTCACTCTGGCCTATGGTTAGTTTCAGGGCCTGATTGAATTCGCCTCTACAGCCAACCAGGAGAGCTTCGGTCTTTGAATCATTAAGTTTGAGTTTGTTCTGGGTCATCCACTGTTTCACATCAGAAATACAAAGTTCACTTGCAGAGAGAAGAGGTTGGATTTGACTGGGATGAGTGGAATTGTAGAGTTGCGTGTCATCAGCAAATTCACTGTGAGAGAATGAATGACTGTCAATTACGTTGGAAAGTGGTTGGGTGTACAGTAGAAACAGCAGAGGACCCAGCACCGAGCCCTGTGGGACTCCGTATTTTGGGGATGTATGGACTTGACTGATAAGGAAACATTAGATTTTTGTCATATAAATCCAGTGTGTCGTCTACTCTCGTGCAGTCTCGCTAAATCAATGATTGACCGAGTCACAGACGATGTGATTTGCCGTATGAGGACATTGCGAGTTGCGGGATTTGCAACGTGTGGGGTGAAAGCTTGCCGGAGACAAAGAAACTTTCTTGTCCTTTCAAGAAAAATTGCCACGTGTGAGGACGCCCCGACGTCAAAGCGAACTTTCTCGTCGTCCCGACTCAACTCCCAACAGCGACGTCGTGGGCTCTCGCACGAGATGGATGACTTGCACGTTTCTTGCCCCGAGAGAAACTGGAAGACTCTTCGCGTGCGTCGACTTATTGCTTTGCTCGAGTCAAAGGCAAATGCACTTTTGTTTGAGAATCCTGACTTTTACCCGGACGAAAGACAGCTTCAGGTCAGCTGTGGAGGGGCGGGGTGAGTTTGGATAGAAGGGGTTGGGTGGCTTGTCAACATTTCGAAAGAACTTTGACCTCTGCACAGACCATGCAAACAGGGGTGCATCGTGTGAAATGGATACTTCCTTTCCTCGAGTGTTGGAACAGATCACATCCATTATCCCAAGCGTCTCTGCATTGAGTGCAAATAGCGCACAACCAAATCAAGACAGTGGTGCTCCAGTGAACATGCTTGTGTGCATGTGTGCGCGCGTGTGTGCATGAGTATTTGAATCATATGTACATGCATATGTTTGCATGTTTGTATGCATACATTTGGTACTGTTTTGCATCAGCCTATGTGTCATTGTTTCTGCGTAAGTGTCTGTGTGCGTGTGTGTCCTTGTCATCGAATAGCAGGCGCGCGTTCAAAATGGACGCAACGGAGGCAGGCACATGCAAAACAGTCGCTGACGAAGCCCAGAGTCAGCGTGGGCGGGCAGCAAATCGTGATCGGCGCACGGTTATCTTGAACGATCAAATTTGGATCATGTGACGTCTCGTCTCTATCTTGAACGCGTGCATGCATGAAAACAGCATCTGTTCTTCTCCTATCTGAATTTGCGGACGAGTGAAAGACGTCTCTTTAGAAGAGGTTTTAATGAAGGATGCGTTTCTCAGTTCACGACTCTCGCCATGACAAATGCAATCTTTATTTTTATGTGTTCGAAGTCCTTGCGGAGTAAAGGCATTGGTCGCAGCACTCCTGCATAGTCGAAAAAAGGGCATAGAGACCCCATGATGAATGACGACGACGACGACGATGATGATGATGAAGACGACGACGACGACGACGACGATGATGATGTTGATGTTGATGATGATGATGATGATGATGATGAGCTAGGACCTATTGGCCTTTGTAGGCTATGTAAGACCACTGACTACAAATTACTACAGCTGGTTTTGGTAAGAGCAAGTCGAGTCACGATTTCCCAAGTTATTCGCTTTTACGAATCGCCAGGGAGACGCCGTGGGTCTATTCTTAGCCCCAATCCACGGGGGGTACAAACAGTCATGTGCGCCTGCATGATATTCTCAAATTTGATATTGACATGTCTTAACGAGATGCACACATAAACAGGCGAAGATTCGCCAGTGTTTGTACCACCGAAAGGTAATAGCTTTAGATAGCACTTATATACCATACCTCAGTATCAAACCAATGTACACTTTACCCCCTGATCATAAGTCGTTTGATCAATCCTTTCCTGGCACCTGTGATAAAAACTGTGACACGGACCAGCAGCATCTCCGCTCTATGGGAAGTAGTCCCACGCAATGTAGGTTAACGGCCTCGCACAAGGATTCGTAGCTCCAGGATGTACCATATCTGCTCTCGCAGACACCCAATTTTACTCTCGAGTCGAAGGACGCTTAGTGAGGTGAGCACCTTGTCCGAGGGGGCAGGATCCGCGCAGCCTCGAACGCCGCTACCTCTGGCCGCAAGCGTCACTCGCGATCTCTGGATGGATGGATGGATGGTGTTTACGGCCCATCAGCTTTGTAGGCTATGTAAGGCCACTAAGCACGAAAATCACCAGAACAGTATGGAGTAAACGCAAATCAAGTCACGGTGTCCTTATTTATTCGCCTCTTACGAATCGCGTAGGGAGACGCGGTGGGTTCACTCGCGAGCGCTCTCGCCTCAGGACTGAAGGTTCGCCGTACGTGTACGTAGCATGCCCACTGCCTCGTCATCATCCTGCAGACCAAGATGTCTACGAGTCACATTCCTTCAGCAGCAACGGCACGGTCTTCATGAAAGAATCCTTAGGGTAAGGTGAAGGTCAATATGCTCTTTTATATCATGACTTTTCACCCATTCATGAATACTTCAGTCGCTCGATTTTATTCCCTGTTCACTGGGTGACTAGATGTTTCATTTCTTCACCATCTCAGCTCCCTCGTGAACATGCAACCAGCTACGACTACGTTTTTCACTACATGTCCATGTCAGCTCTCGCGGGTCGCGGGTTTTCCTCCTGGGTGAGTTATTCAAAGGGAGACAATTGCAATAAATATGTAATCTTTTGCAGGGCCATAAGTTGTACTTACTTTAGCACTACGTACTTTTTGAGTGTGTAAGGAATCATTTCTTCTCAGGTGAGATTTGTGCTCTGGGAAACAAACTTCGGCTGTTGCGTTCTTGATATCGTTGTTGATGTCGTCGTCGTCAATTTCGACGTTGCATTACACACGGTCGTAGAGGCTTGAGGTTGGAACGTTCAGTGCTTGAACATCAACGTCTGCCTTTGACACAAAATCCGACTTTGAGCTCCAATATGTCTTTCCAAGAATGGTCTCGTGAGAGATATGAGGGCTGGCGATGGTGCAAATGAGATGCACACGCCGGGCTTCACAGTCAAGAAGACAATGGATATGAAAAGTAAGGAACCAATTACCCGTTTTTCGAAAGTGACACAGCAAAAAGACTCACTCCTTTACTGTTGGATCTTTCACGAGGACAGAATCTATATTCAATTGCTTGTCAAGTGTTGAGAGAGAGAGAGAGAGAGAGAGAGAGAGAGAGAGAGAGAGAGAGAGAGAGAGAGAGAGAGAGAGAGAGAGAGAGAGAGAGAGAGAGAGAGAGAGAGAGAGAGAGAGAGAGAGAGAGAGAGAGAGAGAGAGAGAGAGAGAGAGAGAGAGAGAGAGAGGTGTAGTATCGATTTTCATGAATTTCTTCGTTTCAGGGAATACTCATTCTTGGTTTTATAAATCCCCGTGCTGTCACAGCTTCCGCTGCAAAGACGCCGAGACACAATGCTGTCATCAATACGACCTTAGATTCCCGATGTAGTACTTCTAATCAATATGCACATATATTCTTACACGTAAATCTACTACCAATTGTGCAAGAACGACTTAAGTGCGCTTATGCATCTTCGAAACTGTGCTCAGACCGACGGGTTATCCATTAGTCGAGCCTGGGTTGCCCCTTGACCCCGTAGTGGATGGCATTTGGGACAGGATGGCGGCAGCCCTCTGCCAGCCTCCGTCCTCCAGCTGGATCGATGCCGCGCTCGGGGTAAGGAGGCAGGGCGCTTTCCGCGCCCTCCTAGGCTTCCTGCTGGAACTCCAGCTTCCAGCCCGTTCAGCGCTGTGCCCTCGCCTTTCGCCCTGGGGTTTCCTAGTTCGATCTTCCACCACTACGCTGGCAGAGTGATTTTGTTAATGAATGTGCAGGACTGTCGATCTTGAATCAGATCGATCAAAATAAGGTTCGGGTGACTTCCGGGATGAGAGGAAGTTCCAATGCGTGATTGATTGGCTCGCCTGTGTGCCGAATTATTGACTGGCTTGGCTGTTGACTGACTGACTTATTAGCTTAAGGCTCCTTCACACGTGGAAACATTTCTGGCAATTATGCTGTTTCCGTGGGAAATATCGCTCTCGCAAGTCGCAAAAATGCTTTGGGGATGCTAAAACGTGCCTATTTTCTGGCAGCCATGCCGTTTCCGTAGGAAATATCGCACTCGGAAGTCTCAAGTGCAGTGTTCCGTTTAGTGTCCGCCCAATAGGAACTCATTTAATTTTTATCATGTCCGTCGGACACTTCCTCGAACAGCCAATCAGATGGGTTCCCGCTTGTGACGTAGTGGTAGACATTTGTCCAGCCAGATGTCTAATGGCGGCCTAGCCTTGCTCGATTAGAAACTTCTGTGACTTCTGCTACTTCATCTGTCAGTTGTAGGATGTCCTGACGCCTAAATATGTTTTTCTTGTACCATTCGACATCACTGTATTTTTCTAACGTGTGCAGTTTATTGGAGAAATTTTTTTTGTCGTCACAAAGTGCGCAGTTGACTTGATCGAGTTCAAAGATAAACCAAACACTGCCGGCATTTAACGACTGAGGGGGAGAGCGGAGTTAATAATAACGGGTCTAGGATTCAATTTCACATCATTGAGTGTTTTTATTGCTTTGTTTGTGAGGAACTGACTGCTTGGAGAGTTGTAAATTGTAAGGAAAGCCACAATCACTACGAGCATGATGTTACGGGGGAAATTGGAAAGAAAACTATCAACACACTAATTCTAGTGTTGATATTAGGTCTGGTGGTATTGTTGCCGACTGCAACGCAGGTGCCCTGGGTTTATTTTCCAGTCAAAGCCCTTGGCTGTTGTTTGCTTGTTTGTTTGTTTGTTTGTTTGTTTTGTTGTTTGTTTGTTTTTAATCTTACCCCAGTTCTCAGACATCTCCATGAATGGCGAGAAGCTAGAAGAAGTCACCAGCTTCAAGTACCTAGGGGCAACCCTGTCCAAGAACGGCACCAGTACCGCGGCGGTCCGCATAAGAATAGTCATGGCGACCTTAGCGATGGCCCGACTGAGCAGGATGGGGAGAAGCAACTCCATCAGCTTCTCCACCAAGTACAGACTCTACAAGTCCCTGGTGGTTTCCATCCTACTCTACGGCTGTGAGACCTGGACGTTACTGGCGGACACAGAGCGAAGGATCCAGGCATTTGAGATCAAGTGCCTCTGAAGACTGCTCCGCATCTCCTACTTGGAGCACAAGACGAATGAGTTTGTACGGAACATGACAGCAGCACTTGTAGGCCCACAGGAACCTCTTCTGGCGACCGTCAAGCGACGCAAGCTGGCCTGGTTTGGCCACGTCACCAGGCACGACTCCCTGTGCAAGACTACTGCAGAGCACACTGGAGGGCGGTCGTCGCCGTGGTCGACAGAGAAGGAGCTGGACAGACAACGTCAAGGAGTGGACGGCCCTCCCCATGAAAGAGCTGCTCGAAGCAGCCACCAACAGACCTGAATGGCGGAGGATCTCCGTGTCGTCGTCCCTCATGTCCCCCCGACGGCCTGAGCGGTCAAGGGAATGAGGAGGAGGAGGAGGAGGAGTTCTCATTTAGCTGTTTTATCAGACACAGAGAAATATTCTGCCCTTTCAACAAAACTTGCCACGAGTGAGGAGGCCTTTACCTGCTTTAGCGGTATCTCGGTCATTTGATTCGTTGTCTGGCTCACTAGTTGAATGCTTGTGTTGATTAGTGGCGTGGAAAGATGACACACTAGTTTGTATGCCATACCCATGCCTATCTTCATCCTTCACTTTCATTTTCAACCTGAAGGAAAAGATCTTTGAGTAAGATTTGTCTCGGTCCCTTTCAAACCACAATTAGAAAGCAACAGAAACAAACATATTACGCGGATGCAGTGTGAAACCAAACTGTTACACACAAAAAAGAAAGAGAAGTGAACCTGCTGACAACTACAAAAATTGAATGCAATAACTTCGAACGACGTCTTCGTGAAGCTAATATCATGTAAAAATATGAAATTCGAATGATGTAATATAATTAAGTTGTGCTTGAGGTGAGTGACTGTTATTGTATATTGTAATGGTTGTGTGTGTATGCGTCTTGAGCATGTCTTAACTCGTTGGTAAGGCGCTTTATAAATCCACTTATTATTATTATTATTATTATTATTATTATTATTATTATTATTATTATTATTATTATTATTATTATCATTATTATCGCTCTCCACGTGACTAATTTGCACATGTAGAATCGTAATCAGCAGACGCACCAGTCGTGAATAATGCAGATTTGAAGAGACATCGCATGACTCAGCTGTCGCCATTATTGCATGTTCCACGATCCAGCATACGCAACCTTCCCAACTGACTCATAGCGAGTGATTCAACAAGAGACGTGCACTCGGACAAAACTGTCGTGTGTTTCTGCCCTTCATCAGACAGCACATTATCGCTGTGATGCAGAATGACAGTGAGCTAGGTGTCTAGGGACTGGCATCTGCTTCAGGTTCCTGCAACGACAGCCAATATATCACTCTGCCTCTCACAGCCTGCAGGCAACCCTCTGTGGCAGACCGCCCTGGCGTCCTTGCTCTGACGACCTGCTGGGTCAGGGCCCCAGACCACAGGACAAGACATCTAGAGGCAAGCCATGCTCTGGGAGAGTGTGATATTTTCTCCTCTTTGGGCTGCTAGGAAAGGCTGAGGCATGGTGCGTCACAAGTTTCTGTAGAGGAAGAAGGTGATGGTCAGGGATAGGAGGGGAAAGGGTTGCATTAAAAATGTATTTGCTTCTCTTTCGCAAAATTACATGAATGATATGGATCCGTCCGTCCGCCCATCTATCCATCCATCCATCCATCCATCCATTCATCCATCCATCCATCCATCCATCCATCCATCCAATCATCCATCCATCCATCCATCCACCCACCCACCCACCCACCCACCCATCCTACCATCCATCCATCATCTATGTATGTGTCTGTCTGTCTGTCTGTCTGTCTGTCTGTCTGTCTGTCTGTCTGTCTGTCTGTCTGTCTGTCTGTCTGTCTGTCTGTCTGTCTGTCTATGTGTGTGTGTGTGTGTGTGTGTGTGTGTGTGTGTGTGTGTGTGTGTGTGCGTGTGTGCGTGTGTGTGTATTGAAAATATATTGAATGTATGAAATGCAATACAATATAATACATCTTTGTTACTGCTGTAGCATAATTTGATGTGTCCACCACATACATAAGAAAGCGACGTGAAGAGCAACCCATGACATGTATATTATAAATTAATACAAAATTATTTACATGAGTTAAAAGGAAGAACAATGTACAGATTTTTATTTGCCTGAAAAATGCAGCATGTTTACAAGAATAAAAAGTTATTTTCAGTTGGTTCCACATCAAGTCATGTGCATGAGCATCAATCACGAATTGGAATAAGAGGCTATAATCATAAGACAAAATACAATAAAAGTGTGTGAAACTTCAAAGAAAAAGGAAGCCTGAATATACGAGGTAAAGCAAATCTCTGAGTAAACAGAAATCTGAGGGGAAAAACATATTGCCTCTTGTTGAAAAGTCTAATGGTACTTCGGAAGTTGCATCCTGTACCCTGATGGAAGCAGCCTGCAACTCTGTGGAAAGGATGGGAAGGATCTCATCTGACTGCTTTCACTTTGTTCCGTGCCCTCTCATTAAAAAGTTCAAGTTCTCTGGAGTTGATCCCTGCAATCCTTTTCACTTGTTTGAATAACTATTGAAGTCCTTTGCTGCCATTGTTGTTGGTGATGGGGTTCAATGTGAGGAGGCGGTAAGTGATGATGTTTTCTATTGCAGGTTTGTGGTACAGCGAAAGTATGACTTCACTCACATCAAACTGTCGCAATTTTCTGAGCAGATGTAAGCGTTGCTGGCTTTTAAAGACGACAGTATATACATGTAACAACATACAAAAACACGCAGTCAATCACCACCTATTTGCAGATGACACACAACTCCAACAATCATGCAAGCCTTCAGAAATCCTAGCATTGGTACATACCTTTGAAAACTGTTCTTCTGACATCAAGTCCTGGATGTCTACAAACAAATTAAAGTTGAACGCTGAAAAAACTGAAGCCCTTCTCTGCTCTGGATCAACTGCTGTAACCCCAACTCCTCCTTCCACTATCACAATAGGTTCTAGTGACATCTCTTTTTCTGCCAGTGCCAGAAATCTCGGTTTCATCATGGACTCTAGCATGTCAATGAAACAACACATAGCTGCAGTACGTCAGACCTGCTACTTCCAGATCAAAAGAATTAGTTCTATCAGAAAATTTCTCACAGTAAATGCTACTAAAACTCTGGTCACTTCCTGCATTCTGTCCAGATTAGATTATTGCAACTCTCTTTTGATAGGCTGCCCTGACTCTACTCTCCAACCTCTGCAGAATGTCCAACACTGTGCCGCCCGCCTCATTTTTAGAGCGCGTCACCGACAACCCTGCACTCCTCTCATGAAAGATCTCCACTGGCTGCCTGTTTCTGAACGTATCAAGTATAAGACTGCATGTCTCTGTTACAACATCATCTCTGAATCTGCACCTGCCTATCTCTCTGATCTGGTCTCTCTGTACACCCCTTCTCGCTCACTCCACTCTTCTGCTGACACTCGACTCCTCCGCCAAGGTCGCTTCAAGCGCAGAACTCGTGGCTTTCGCTCATTCTCATACTATGGCCCTCAACTGTGAAATTCTCTCCCTCACAATATCCGACACTCTACCTCCATCTCTTCCTTCAAATCCAACCTCAAAACCTACCTTTTTCAGCAATATTACTTGTGAATTCGTTAGAATCCTGCCGCACCCCCCCCCCCCTCCTCTACCCCCACGTACATCTTGACATCTGTGTAAATATTTGTATAGTATATTGTCAGTCTGACTGTGTACATCTGAATGCATGTGTTTGCCTATGACTGGATGACTAAATGTATAGACTGTGTGTTGTATGTTTAATTTTGTATATGTATGTATATTTGTTACGCGCTTAGAACCTCGGGAAAGGCGCTTTATAAGTATAATAAATTATTATTATTATTATTATGTATATGAGCTGACCACGTTATTTCGGTTGCAAAAGTGATTCCAATATACTTGAATGTGTTAATACATCCAATATTTTCGCCTTTGATAGTATTAGGCTGGAGAGGAGATTGGTTGCGTCTTAAGTCAAAGATAAGATTTTTAGTTTAGTGCATACTGAATAATATGGAAGAATCTTCAGCAGAGGATGAAGATGGTTGCTCAAGGAGTAGGAGGGGGAAATAGGTTAAGGTAGACTTTCTGTCATGGCCGCGATGCTTCAGAGGACCCATTGAACGTTGTACTTCAGATTTCAAAAAAAGGAGAGGAAATGTTGGAGATAGAGGAGAAAGGAAATGGATTGAGACATTTGTTGTTGACGTCGAGAGAAAACCTTGGATGGTTCACTTTCCACTTGTCGTTGGGAGTGAGAAGTCGTATCAGTGATAGGAGATGAAGGGAATGCGTTGAGTCATTGTTTTTCCTTCAGTCCTTTGATTAAAACCTTTCTGAGGCTTGTCATTGTTTTAGCAGATGGAGGAGGTAGTTGTGCCAGGAAATGTTGGGAAGAAAACGGGATGAGATGAAAATGGAGACAAGGAAGGAATGGGAGAAGGGTGGGGAAACAAAACAAAAGAATACGAGGAAGCAGAAAAGGAAGAAGGAAAACTGGTATGTAGCAGCAGCAACAGGCGTAAGGCGTTCGGGCTTGTTCGCAAACCTGAAATTATTTATAGCAGCTGTCGTTTCATCCTACAAACACGCTGCACGTCCCTACCAATGTACGAGCTCGTAGTGTCGTCTTGGTCCCTCAAATCCGACACTGCTCTGCGGCTCGCAAGCGGAAAAAAATATCCATCACTTTTACTGAGTTATCTTCAATTTTTGGCCAGCCACGCCTTGTTTATTGCCAAGAGAGCACGCCATCGTTTCCTTTCGCCGGTTAATTTCATAACCTCCTCCTTATAGGATTCACTTCTCCAGAGGCTGGAAGAGAGCAAAAAAAAAAACTCCAAAGAAGGCGACACAAATCGTTCCGGGCCTAGGTGTCGGTCTGTTGCCTTGAAAATGGCGTGACTCGTGCTGCAAGAAATACCGCCCTGCCCTCTCTTCTGATATGGGACCCCAGCCAAGACTCTCTGGAAGGCAGCTCGGGGTAACAAGGCAATCTGCCATGCCATCGAAGAAAACTGCACTTCCCTGGCTTCGCGTTGTGGAAAATGAGACGAAAAGCCTAGTTTTCAAAACCCCACTCTCTTCAGGTGAATCACGATGAACTATTCAGCTTGTCTGGTCTGTTTTTTAAGCATAAGAACTGGATATCAAAGACACGCCGAGAATGCACAAGCCACATATCAACAAGCGACATCTTGCCCTTGCTTCAGAAAACGCATGAACAAAAATAAGAACTGGGCACAAGCAGAAATAAAGGATACTAAGTAGACGGTGGCATAGTTTGAGGGTAATCTTGTTATAGCTCGAGGTCAAGGTTGCTTGTACCAATGGATGAGTTATCCGTCAGTCGGTTTTGGTTCTTTAAATCGATGGTTTGATGGGCGTACGGTCTCGGGTCGAGCACCTGGACTGCGTGAAAGATGGATACATGCAGACTGCACTTCAAAAGTATTCATATTGCGGAAATAGAAAACAGGTCTGTCAGTATATGGGTTAGTGTGTCGTGTTGTACAAGGGCAAGATGTTAAAGAAGGCAATGTGAAGAAAGATTCCTTTGCTTTCTTAGAAAGGTTTGCATTTTCACTGTCAAGCAAACCATCTCAACAAAACTCTGTGGAATATCACACGTATTATTATACAACTCTCCTTCATTTTTGTTGGGAAAATATTTCATGGTTGAGCATGCCTTTGAAACTTTGAAACATGGCGGAATATATGCAAAATATAATTTTGTTTAATCTTAAGATAAACTTCTACGATACGTGCATTTAAGAATAATTATACTTGTACTGTTGCTATAATGTACATGAATGTACGCAACGTGAATGTGATAGAAAGTATAAGCGATGAAGGTATTCGGATAGACAGAAGTGATGCTGAAGTCATTGTTAGTAATTTCGTTGAAAAAGTAGTTGTGCGCACGTGCACACACACAACACACACACACACACACACAAAACACACACGCACACACACACACACACACACACACACACACACACACACACACGTACAATATCTTGTATGTCTAATTTACCCGTTGCATCATGCAGGTAAAGACTCTTTAGCCGAATATTTCAGCATTTTAATTCATTTTTATATCTATTTCAACTTGTCTTCATTATTTGCTATTGTCTTTGTTGTGGCAGACTACCAAAAACTGAGCTTTGTGAGTTCAGTGTGATTCAATAAAATATATTACAATGGGATTAAGTGTGATTCAATACGAATTATTACAATGAAATTACAGTGTGATTCAATACGAACTATTACAATGAAATTACAGTGTGATTCAATACAAACTATTACAATGAAATTACAGTGTGACTCAATACGAACTACTACAATGGGATTACAGTGTGATTCAATACGAACTACTACAATAGGATCACAGTGTGATTCAATAAGAACTATTACAATGAAATTACAGTGTGACTCAATACGAACTACTACAATAGGATTACAGTGTGATTCAATACGAACTATTACAATGAAATTACAGTGTGACTCAATACGATCTATTACAATGAAATTACAGCGTGACTCAATACGAACTACTACAATAGGATTACAGTGTGATTCAATACGAACTATTACAATGGGATTACAGTGTGATTCAATACGAACTATTACAATGAAATTACAGTGTGACTCAATACGATCTATTACAATGAAATTACAGTGTGACTCAATACGAACTATTACAATGAAATTACAGTGTGATTCAATACGAACTACTACAATGGGATTACAGTGTGATTCAATACGAACTATTACAATGAAATTACAGTGTGACTCAATACGATCTATTACAATGAAATTACAGTGTGACTCAATACGAACTACTACAATAGGATTACAGTGTGATTCAATACGAACTATTACAATGGGATTACAGTGTGACTCAATACGAACTATTACAATGAAATTACAGTGTGATTCAATACGAACTACTACAATGGGATTACAGTGTGATTCAATACGAACTATTACATTGGGATTACAGTGTGATTCAATACGAACTATTACAATGAAATTACAGTGTGACTCAATACGAACTATTACAATGAAATTACAGTGTGATTCAATACGAACTATTACAATGAAATTAATGTGTGATTCAATACGAACTATTACAATGAAATTACAGTATGATTCAATACGAACTATCACAATGATATTACAGTGTGACTCAATACAAACTATTACAATGGGATTACAGTGTGACTCAATACGAACTTTTACAATGGGATTGCAATGCGACTCAAAACGAACTTTTACAATGGGATTACAATGTGACTCAATACGAACTATTACAATGGGATTACAGTGTGATTCAGTACAAACTATTACAATGGGATTATAATGTGACTCAATACGAACTATTACAATAGGATTACAATGTGATTCAATATGAACTATTACAATGGGATTACAATGTGATTCAGTACGAACTATTACAATGGGATTACAGTGTGATTCAATTCGAACTATTACAATGGGATTACAAATTGAATCAGTTCGAACTATTACAACGGGAATTCAAAGTGATTCAATATGAACTATGACAGTGGGATTACAGTGTGATTCGATACGAGCTATTACAATGAGATTATAGTGTGATTCAATAAGAACTATTACAATGAAATTACAGTGTGACTCACTACAAACTATTACATTGGGATTACAAATTGAATCGGTACGAACTATTACAATGGGAATACAAAGGGATTCAATATGAACTATTACAATGGGGTTACAGTGTGACTCAATACGAGCTAGTACAATGGGGTTACAGTGTGATTCAATACGAGCTAGTACAATGGGATTACAGTGTGACTCAATACGAACTATTACAATGAGATTACAGGGTGATTCAGTACAAACTTTTACAACGGGAATGCTGAGTGATTCGATACGAACTATTACAATGGGATTATAGTGCGATTCAATAAAAACTATTACAATGGGAGTACAGTGATTCAGTATGAACTATTACAATGGGAATACAGTGTGATTTACTACAATTCTAACTAAGATCTTGGAGCAATTGCTTTATTGTAGATTTGGATTATTATTCTTTGACATCTGCTGCTCTTTTGATTATCGTCTGGTGCCCTTTCAGGTCTTGGACAACTCCCAGTGGACCTCTCAATGCTCCATCTCGTTATTCATCATCAGAGCCGGCGCTTCTCATAAGTCGAGAAAAAACTAAATCTCCTGCTCTATCATTGTCCATTTGTCACTGTTACGGACCGGCTAACTGGGCCTAGGGTCAGCCTAGCCCGCACAATGAAAACAAGAGAAAAGGACACAAACACCAGTATATAGGTATAAATGGAGTATATTGACACCACCGCAGCCGGTACACACTCAGCCTCGTCAACACCGAGGCACAAGGCACGACCGCCGCGGCCCCCACCGACAATCGGTCTACAAGTGCCCAAGCGGCCCGCAGACAGTCTCCACACCGGCCCCCGCCAGTAGAGCTCCGAGCCGCAGTTCGGCATTCTGGGACTCATTACCATGACGAAGAACCCTGAAACAACACAAACTAACTCATCCGTTCCTTCACTATCAATCATCATACATACGCGGTATTTACAATATAGAATGATAACGGATAAATCACCACTAACCCGTCTCCCTGGGGTTCATTCGCTCGAGTGTCACACACCACTTTCACTCGATAAATATGCAATCAATCCGATCATCCGCTCACACTTGAACACTCCTCAGCCACTCATGCTAAAAGTAATCACAATCGAAACAAAATCACGTGCATCCACCATTTGAAACATTCGATTCGTAACAGTCACTCTAAAACTTTACAGGTGGGGTCCTTCCTCCCGCTGAAAACCCAGATCTAGCTCCCTCGTCGATTCCATTTAATATACCGTTCCGAGGCTCCGGCTGACTTCACTATACATCTCGACATCCTCAGTCTCTGAGTCGGCATTCGGTCACTACTGCACCGGGCTCATCTTCGTCGTAAAAGATTCACCACGGAGCTCAATCGCCAGACAGCCGTAGGTGGCATAAGCTCATGAAACTTGGAGTAAATATGGCTCAGACGGTACGAGTGCGGCGTGAAACATGGCACTAATGGAGAAAGCCTCTATGAAGGAACTCGGCATGCAAGGATACGCCACTGATAGGCATCGGCGCCTAAAACCCGCTATTTACTCTGGGCGAGCCATGTCAGACTGCTTAAGAGAGCAGATGTTATGAACTGTAAAACGTCCATCCTCGCCGGGGTGCTTATATACAGTACTGCTGAGTAGCTAGAAACTCCCTACGGAGCGAAGCAGCAGACGGTCTTCAGAGGAAGATCCCCCGTCGCCGAGTGTTTTGGCCCTATGATCTTCCTTACACTCTCGGAGAGTGGACCACACCTGGACTGACCTCCAGGTGTCCGTCTTTCTGCCACTGACTTTGACAGGGGCGGGGAGAAGCAATCGGAATTAAGCATCTTGCTCAAGGATGTATTGCTGGACAAAGAGTGGCATGGCTATTATTGTGTTCTTGAGCAACATACTTTGACGAGATATATGAAATTTAAACATATTTTTCAATAAATTAATTTTCCATCAAGTCAGTAAGAGAACACGCGAACATCGTCAGTGACATTTGGATGTACATGTACAGAACTTACAGCGGCATTTTCAAGACGTTTCTTAATTGGGCCAAATCTCAGCTCAAGAACTTGTTCAGAGAGTACGAAAAGATCGTCTGCCCGGAATCGTCTGCCCGAACTACACACTTACGTACCCGAGAAACCGCGTATTATTAACTGTGCTAGTGGCCAGACTTTTGACTGGATTCGACTTCAACGCACATCTCGATTAGAATGACATATATAGTATAATCAACTATTGGTGTCTTCTAATAGCGTTCTAAGAAACTGATACTGTTATTTAGTTACGTTTTCTTTGTATGTGTCAGAAGTCCTCAAAATGAGCGTTTTGCATGCGAGCCAAGGAAAAGATTGCGGTTTGTGCGCCCAGCCCGAGCATGTCCGGTGAACACTACATACACTTCAAATCTGTTTCTTGAGCCAAGTGTTCGCCCTTAGCCTTCACCTGCCTGGAGTACATTTTTAAAAGCCAGTTTAAACTGCCATCAAGTCTGAGCCTGTGAAATCCCTTGTCACGTGACCAGGAAGTAAGGTTGCAGAGCTTGGTTCTGTCGGTTCAAGAAACGCGACAGTCCTGAGAGAGCAGGCCCGAATCTAGCGTCAGGAGACATGTAGTGAGGGGGGGAAGAAGTTTAGCAGAGAGGAGGGAGTTGCGGGTCGATATGGTAGACTCCTCAGATGCCTTCCTGCGCGACTGGCGCTTGCTGTATATCGGAGTAATGGCAGTGTCTCCCTCCACGCGGCATTTAAAAAACTGTGTGCGCAGTCCTTGTGTGGCTGTTTCTTTGTGCTCACAGGCCCTGCCCACGTCTGTCTCACAGCACTGTCTTTCTGCACGTGCAGCACTGTCCAGAAGTGCCCACAGATCGGTCTGCAGCTTGTGTTATCGCGCAGTGTTGAATCAGCTCACTGCATTTCCTGTCAACCCTATTCTGCTGTCTGCATTTGCCTCTCAGTTCTGCATCTATTCGTTTCATAGAACTGTGCGCATGTCTCATCACACTGAGTGCACCTCCCAGGTTTGACCTTGAACACTTTCCAAACCTCCATCATCTATCCCAGTCCTGTCCACCTCCATGACACTGTCTGCACTAGCCTCACAGCCGTGTGCTCCGTCTCGTAACTCTGTATTCACCTCATAGCGCTCTCTGCCCTCGTCTGTAACAGTTGTCTCTAAATGCGTATTCTTCCGGAACTCTATGTGCTCGTCCCAAAACACGTACTGTATCCCGACACTCTCTGCACCCGCCACGCGGCGCTAGTGTGGTATGCTGGGAGGTGTCATTCTTCAAAGGCCGCACTTGGCCTACTTGTTTATGTATGAGATGACGTATTACCCGCCGAATCTTGCTTTCTCATCTGTGATTAGTCCTTTCAGACTGATGCGCCGTGCGCGCTACGAGATAGTAGGGAGAAAATGGCAGTGGAGTAGTTCTCGTATGTTTTTTACTACGGCAATCTCTCACGGCTCCTTCCTGCCATCTCCACTGCTACACCACCCCCAATGAGAAACGGAATTTCGAACTAAAGCAGAAGCCTGACTGGAAGACCCACGTTTCCAGATTAGTGCATGCATGCAACTGCACCTGACATTACTCTATGGGATTCTTTCCCTACTATACGTATTTCCACGCAACAAGCACGTCGCTCCGCCTGAAATTGGTTAGTCGACTGCGCTTACTGCCAAACACAAGGACTTTCTGGGATGCATAGTACTGGACTCACACTCAGATATAAGTACGCGGGCGGGCGGGCACACACACACACACACACACACATACACACACACGCGCGCGCGTATGCATGCCCGCGCGCGCGCACACACATGTCCGTGTTCAGATACTTAGATTAAAAGCGCACACTCAAGGAGAGCCTGTGTTCATACCAAGAAGACATGCCTTCACTGCCCAGCGTCTCCTCTTAGAGCTGTCATGTAATCAAATATAACAACTTCACAGTCTCTGGGTATGAAAATAGCACAACAGGAAATTCTCTTTGATCAAGTGGAACGTTTGGGATAACGTCCATCCAAAGTCAGTTCTAGCTTAGTAGGATCGGTCGACCAACCACAGATGTGATAACAAGATTAGGCGGGGAAATTGTAATCGTTTGGGGGGGGGGGGAGGGGGGGGAGGGGGGGGGAGGGGGGGGGGGAGGGGGGGAGGGGGGGGAGGGGGGGGTCCGATCGTGACGAGACCGACAGATTATGAATAAACGAGTAAGTCAAGTGTAGTCTTTCCGAATAGTCACCTCCCACTAACTGGCCTTATTGTGAGCACTTGCTCAATCGCGAAGAGTGCGGTTGATGTGCAACAACGCTCTCTTCTGTGGGCACAGTGTAAATCCTCTTCCCAGCTGTCGCCTGGTAGCAACGTCAGCACTCGCCTTAATCATTGCCCTCAATCACTGAATAGCATGCTCTCGTCTGCCATCCCCCAGTGGGCTAGGGGGGGAAATGAAGCCACTGCGTCTCCCTACGTGATTTCTGAGGGGCGAAAAGGCGGATGATCGGTGAAGTGGCCTCTTCACCTCTTCGTTTTCCAACTCCAGATATTTTTGTATACAATGGCTGATATTACCGTAAAGCCCTTCCATCCATGCATCTTTCCATCATCCATCCATCCACCCATCCATCCATCCATCCATCCATCCATGCATCCAACCACCCATCCACCCATCCATCCATCCACCCATCCATCCATCCATCCACCCACCCACCCACCCACCCATCCATCCATCCACCCACCCACCCACCCATCCAACCACCCGCCCACCAACCCACCAACCCACCCACTCATCCATCCATCCATCCATCCATCCATCCATCCATCCATCCATCCATCCATCCATCCATCCATCCATCCATCCATCCATCCATCTATCCATCCATTCAACGCATCCTGCCTCGCAGCACTCTCTCCCCCACCCTCAGCTCTTTCTAGTGACACACTCGTCCAAGATGACTGCCCGTCTCTTCCTTGCCGCTGTTCCCACGCACAGCACCGTGTGCCCGAGCGAACGCATGACTGCAAGCACTCTTTGCTCTTTTTCAACTGGCCGACCGTGGAAGCTCTTTCCCATTCAGGAGTTTTACGGCTGTTCGTTGTTGTCGCTTTGCCTGCTGCCGTGACTACTTTCCATCACCTACTGCCAGACTCTAGGGGGCGGTGGGTGCCCCGGTTGTCTGGCTCGCCTAAGAATGAATCAGCCGCCCTCGGAGCTATGTCCGGTGCCCTTTGATCGAGGATGTTCGATCTTCGCAATGAGGAAGGGATGGTCGGTCGACGGAGCATGCATGGATGGCAGGACACGGTTAGTCACGCGACAAGAATCTGACAATGTCCGGTGAATCTTCCCATCCAACGAAGTTTCGTGTCCACAAAAGTCCAAGTGCAGGCAAGGTGCATTCATGTAAAGGACCTATCCGTAACTCCATCCACTCAATCAAAACTGACCAATGGCAACGTGACCCAGCCCAGGGTTGGTCAAATGTTGACTGTCGCAGTAATGTACCGCTCCGTACGAAAGATTTAGGAATGAAATAAAGGAGAGGGGGGGGGGGGGGGGGGGGAGAGGGGTGATTCGTTAGAAGATCAGCCCTATTGGGAAAGGTTGGCAAAAAGTAGACATGCAGGGTAAATGCGTGGCATATGAAACAAGTCTTAAAATGTGCCCAGAGTACCCGTGTATATCTATCATACTACTAACAGTGATTCCTGCTGGGAGGGGGGTGGGGGTGAGTGGGGCGTGGCGGGTGGGGGGATTGGCAGAGCTCAGCAAAAAGGTCCATGAACTCCGTGTGCAAAGGATGTAAAAAACAGATTTTGTAAAGAAACATCAACGTGACAGAACATTGATTCTGTTGTTATCCAACGACAAACTGCAATGCTTTTAGTTTCGGTGCATGGATCCCTACGGTCAGCAACTGCAGCGAAGTTGACAAACGTCTCGATGTGTTGTTGCCGGGCCTGGCTTGACAAACGGCCGTTGTCGTGTGAGCTGCGGGCGGGTCCGTACCAACGGATCTCGGTCCTCTAAGCGTAGCGGACAAATCGTTCGGAAATGAAAACAACCTCATCCGGGCATCACGTGGGAAGGCGCCATTCATGCATGTTTGTGGTAACCGAGTTTCCTCTGCGTTCAGCTGCAGCAGCACTTATTGATTTGCTCGTGGTGAATCCATTACAAATAATTGGACGCGACCACCATCCTCGTCGATGTCAGTGCAGAAATGCCGCTGATGAATGGTTAAATTCAATTCCACAGGGCTACCGTGGCCGCTGTTCGATTTGAATCTCGTGAAGCACACGTGCATGTAGGTGGTATGTGCGTGGGGGCGATCGAGATTGAGTGCTTGAGTGTGTGGTGGAGTGGAATAAGGCATGATGGTAGGATGGTGCAGGTATGAGACAAAATTGTAGCTGCTTTCCACAACTTTATTTTTCACCCATGTGTACAGGAGCGGCTGGCTGGTCCGAAGCCTGATGATAATGGCCTGGACCAACCCAAGACCGTGGTGGCAGTGGTCTCTCTAGACCGCGGTGGCAGTGGTCTCTCTAGACCGTGGTGGCAGGGGACACAGTCTATTGAATGAATCATATGCCGTTGCAAGTAGCTGTCTTACTTGAGGGGAAACATCAGATTTATAGTCAAAATGTTACAATTCAGACGCCAGAGTAGGGGAACTGCTCACTAGCCAGGGGTCACGCTAATGTAAAGAGTGCCTGACAGGGCAGCTGCACCAACAATCAGACCACAGCAGAGGAGGGGTCGCAGAGCGTTCAGCTGGTCAGCTTGCCTTACAGAAAGGATAGGATGGGGAAGGGGGGTTGGAGAGAGGTCTGACACACAGAGAGATCTGACACACAGGATAGAGGGGTGGGGAGAGGCAAAAACAGGGATAACTGAATAGAGGATGAGCACAGCAGATATACAACACACTTGGTGATAGGTGCACCTTATGACATGAACACAGTAGATGTACAATATACTTGGTGATAGGTGCACCTTATCACAAGTGCATGAGCGCGTGAACGTGAGCATTGTACTAGCTGAAGGGTGACGTTATTCGATTATCTTTCCCTTTCTCGAAAAATGCACACAATCACACAGGCCGCCTTGCATAGACGCGAGGTCTCGTGAGGCATAGGCCGACGTCAACATTTGTGACCATTTGATTGCCTTTGGTATCTGCCTTTGTATCTGCCTTTGTATCTGCCTTTGTATCTGCCTTTGTATCTGCCTTTGTATCTGCCTTTGTGTCTGCCTTTGTATCTGCCTTTGTATCTGCCTTTGTATCTGCCTTTGTGTCTGCCTTTGTATCTGCCTTTGTATCTGCCTTTGTATCTGCCTTTGTATCTGCCTTTGTATCTGCCTTTGTATCTGCCTTTGTATCTGCCTTTGTATCTGCCTTTGTGTCTGCCTTTGTGTCTGCCTTTGTGTCTGCCTTTGTATCTGCCTTTGTATCTGCCTTTGTATCTGCCTTTGTATCTGCCTTTGTATCTGCCTTTGTATCTGCCTTTGTATCTGCCTTTGTATCTGCCTTTGTATCTGCCTTTGTATCTGCCTTTGTATCTGCCTTTGTATCTGCCTTTGTATCTGCCTTTGTATCTGCCTTTGTATCTGCCTTTGTATCTGCCTTTGTATCTGCCTTTGTATCTGCCTTTGTATCTGCCTTTGTATCTGCCTTTGTATCTGCCTTTGTATCTGCCTTTGTATCTGCCTTTGTATCTGCCTTTGTATCTGCCTTTGTATCTGCCTTTGTATTTGCCTTTGTATCTGCCTTTGTATCTGCCTTTGTATTTGCCTTTGTATCTGCCTTTGTATCTGCCTTTGTATCTGCCTTTGTATCTGCCTTTGTATCTGCCTTTGTATCTGCCTTTGTATCTGCCTTTGTATCTGCCTTTGTATTTGCCTTTGTATCTGCCTTTGTATCCGCCTTTGTATCTGCCTTTGTATCTGCCTTTGTATTTGCCTTTGTATCTGCCTTTGTATCTGCCTTTGTATCTGCCTTTGTATCTGCCTTTGTATCTGCTTTCATCATGTTGACATGTGCTGACACCGGCCTATTCCTCGCAAGATTTGGCATTCCTCGCGTCTATGCAACGCGCCCATGCAAAGACTTGGCTGGACAAGTCGGAAAGGGGGATGGTGAGTATTGTTTAGTGAACCTATGCAACCAGTACATACAATCAACATAGTCTCAAAGGCAATCATCATGTGACCTACATGTATACAGCTATCAACATCTTGCACACACGGTAAAAGCAAGACGAAATGCATGAATTTCTTACTTGATTTATGGACATTAATTTCTTAATATTAATCAACTAAGCTGCTTGGAGGAAATTCTCTGATCACTTATGTAAATGTACAGGATTTGATGAGATTAATTTTAAATATTTTAATTTTTATTGGGCTTAGAGACACTCTTGTTCGGCACACAACTTTCTCATTGTGTAGGAACAAAACACTTATTTCCGGATCCGGCGGCGCCATGTTGTTATGGTACCGTTATCTTGTCATCGCAGGGTTTTGAGGTAATGTCCGACTCAGAGCTGTATCTCAATACGAGAATATGATGACGTTGTAGTGTTGTGCATTTCAAATAATCAATACATTTTTTTCTGTTTGTTTGTCGTGGATGATGGTTGGTTGGTTGGTGTTTTACGGCCTATCAGCCTTTGTAGGTAATGTAAGGCACCAAGCACGAACATCTTTAGAACATATTTGGAGTAAACGCTATCAAGTCATGGTGTCCGTCCCCAGTCATTCGCCTCTTACGAATCGCGTAGGGTGACGCGGTGGGTCAATTCTTACCCCGAACCCACAGGGGGATGTCGTGGATGAGAAAGTCAGTGAAGATATACTTAAGAAGGCAATAAAAGGCAACAGCCATCGTTTGCACCAAAGTGCGGAAGCATGCATGTCCTCGTCTTTTTCTGTGCCCGAATCCAAACACTTCTCATTCACAACACCCAGCCTTCCCTCCCTCTCAATCCACCTCCCCCCCACCCCTCCTCGCCTCTATTCCCCCTACTTCCTTCTCCTATCTCCCTCTCCCCTCCCTCCTTTCCTACCTACTATCTCTCCCCATCTCTGACCTCTCAAATATTTTTCCTGTATCGTTTGTACCATAACAGTTATCTCCCCGTCGTCCACAATCTTTACACAGTGTCAGGCTGGAGAGCTCTGTGAGTCCCATCTTCCAACCTCACCTTTTGCCCTGTGTTCCATCGCTTGTTTGCGTCCTCTCTCAATTCAGTCCAGATCTGTGCGAGCAACTAAAGACAAGAGTCAGGGCATCTACATGCTTATGTTTGCAGGAGCGCGGCCTCCCACAGCACAGTGTGAAAGCAACACGGAGAGTGGCAATCAAGTCTTAGGGATTATCTGTTATTTCTTCCCAACCTCCGCAGAGATACCACAGTTGACAATGCTGCCTCAGCAGGAAATCAACCTTCTCAATGAACACCTACGCATCCTTTCCAAGCGCTCTTCCTTCTCCTCTCCCTTTACACCCCCATACCCACCCACCCCTTTCCTCCATACCCTCCCACCAACCTATTACCGCCGTTTCCATCTGTGCATTCGTTCTTTCCCCAACAACCCACCCCCAGACTCCTGCCATCCCGCCATCACCCCACTCCAACCCTATCTTCCTCCCTAACCCCCACCCTTGTTCCGTAGGTACCCCTCCGTCTCCGACCAACTCTCACTCCCGTCCTCCCTTTACCCAGAGATAGTATAGTAACTGGATAGCTGTCTGCGCGAAACGCGTCTGCCAGTGCCGTCTCCCGCAGAAAACCAACCGGGGTGCATTGCTCTCTTCCGGTCTAAGTCTGACAGGTTCCACTGTCCGCACAGCAATAAAATGTAATGCTTATTTCTTGTCTTGTGTTTTATCATCTCTAGCTGAATTCAGTTGTGCAAAAACATGATGTAATTTGCGGATTGTAGAGTCAGAGGTTGAAGTTGGACTGACAATTCGTGGAATAAGAAGTGTATTCTTTGACTTAGCGTCTGCTTAAAAGCACAGTGGAACCATTCCAGCTATATCCAGTGTCTGTGGGATTCAGAGGGTTTTGACACAACATGCCAGAAAATAACTGTGCAATTGTTGGTTGTGGAGCCTATACACAGTCCGAAATAGAGGGCTGTCGTTCCACAGAATTAAAAAAACACAACGATCCTCAATGGGAGCGAGAGCTCATTAACGCTGTGAACCGTGCCGACGCAAACTTCAACAAGGATAGAGCAACTATCTGCTCCAGACATTTCAAGCCGGAGTGCATCAAAGTCGGTGAGTAGATGTAGGTTTTCTCTCTAATTTCATATATTATAGTGTCTCTGGTTACTATAATATCTCTGGTTGAGGATACTCTACTGTCAAAGTGTAGGTTCCTCCCTTTGTGAGTCATCGCATTAGCGCCACCAAGCGCTATGCGCGCGTCAGAGAGCAGACGACGTTTTTTCACATGTTCTGACTGCTATGCCGCTATGTAGAGAAGATAAGTGGAGTGCAATGGTGCTCAGCATTTCACATACGTTTAAGAAACGTTTAGCAGCAGTGCATCTGACTTGAACACCATCCTGCTTATTAAAAAATAATTTTTATGATTGATAACATCATTGCCAACTGACTTCATGAAGTGGACACTCACCCTTTGTCTTTCCTGTATTATCTCGGTCATAAATGTTACACTCATCTACACGTACTGTCCGAGCTAATAATGTAGCTATAGATTGACAATTACGTATAATACACTATTTCAATGTTCATTCTTTCTTTTCAGTTACTTATTTTCAGTAAATGCTGCATACTTACCTCAAGTAGCTCCTCGATTAGCTGCTCCATTCTGTAAACATCTTAAACCGGAAATGATCTTTGCAACGGGTACGGCGGAGCGGCGCAGACAGCACTGCGACTATATTTAGCCTATACACTAAAGGGTCAAGTCAGCAGTCCATATATTACAGTGTCTAGAGCTGCTTTACCCAAATTTGCACACCTCACTCTCAACGGTACTCGTTCTTATCACCACCTCAACCCCCCCCCCCCCCCCTTTTTTTTAAAGCCTCCACCACCACCCCCTCTTTGGACTAGGTAGGAGATGGAATTGCAGGTCCGGAATAAACGCACACCACAGTGACAGTTTTCCCAATAAAGAGGCGGACTTTTCATCAGAGGTATTAATAGCTCCGTGTTCGTGCCAGCCCCACGACGGGCAATTTGGCGCGAGGGAAACCATCCCTGCAGCGTGTTCCGTAAGCCCAGCCGCTGTAAGCAGCTGTCAGCGCTGCTTCTGTGAAACCCTCTGCTGCGCGTCGCTGGGAAAAAGCGCTGGCAGCGCTGCGTAGCGGTAAAAATTGAATGCCAAGACTGTCAGCAAAATGGCGGCCACTATTGGAGGTTATCGTTTCGGTGAAGACAAGTACATCAATTGTGAGCTGACGCATGATAAATTATATCTTATACGTGGCGGAAAGTGTGAAGGGAGATTACATTTTTATTTTATGTTCAAATTGCTTATGAACTTGATCGTAGTTTCCATGTTTTGGGGAAGAATACTTGCAATGTTCACTGCATGTCACCGTCACGTGACCGTGCGCTGTCTTCTTATACCCCGATGATTGGAGGAACTTGTTCAAGTGTTGTGCGCTGGGATCATTTTTCAAGGATTAAAAAGCTGCAGTGCATACAAGGATATGAACGTTGACGCTGCTGTAGCTTGTAGTACTGCAGTGAAGTCGTCGTCGTCGAAAATTTCCATCAAAGTAATTGCACGAAGTGGTGGTGGCGGCATTTTGTCCGCCATCTTGTTGTCGCTGCCACAAAGCGGAATGATGCAAAGCGTTCTATAGGCCCATAAATCCGCTGTTTCCGCTTTCTTCAAGCAGCTGCGTCTACGGAACAAAAGGCAGGTCTCAACGCCTCAGATCGATAGCCAGGTCTGGATATAGGAGCAGCCAAGATGGCCGCGGAAGTCCGTCGCTGCCGTTTCCTGCGCAGACCGGAACTACGCCTTAGAGGTAAAAGTCCTTTTCGTGGTGAAGAGCTCCGCCCTCAACAATACCTCCGTTTTGCCCCAGTTGTCCCCTGATGCACTAGGTTCCTGTGTTGTGTGTAGCTTGAAATTCAACTTTTCGGTCTCCATGTTATTGTCGTCGTCGTTGTTATCGTCGTCCTCGTCGTCGCTGTCATGCAGATTCTGTTGATTGCTGCTGATTGTCTTACTGATGACTGTGGTGTTGCAATTTCTTCTACTGTTGGTGTTCCTAGTGCTGCTGGTGCTGTTTCTGTTGCTGCTGGTTCTTGCTGCTGGTGTGGGTGCTGTTGTCTTATCGAGAAATCATTGTTGATCCGTGATTGTCTGTGTACTGACATAGAATGTGTTGTGTCGTCATGACAGTCGCTGTCGTGATGCAATACAAACTGTCGTGGACAAAGTTACATCATACTGCAGTCATTATTGCAATAAACATCGTTATCCCAAGAAAACATACACACGAACACACACACACACACACACACACACACACACACACACACACACACACACACACACACACACACACACACGCACACGCACACACACACGCACACGTACACACACACACACACACACACACACACACACACACACTGCTGCAACAGCATCTGTACCTCTTCACCTTCCCCTCCTTCCCCCCCCCCCCCACACCTTACCCTCAACCTCCTCCCCACCCCCCACCTTACTCCCAAACCCGAAGGCATCATAAGGAACGTTTGCATCGATGTCATCACGACTGTCAGTGTGATTGCATGTCAGTGGTGGATAAAACTATATATGTCTTGAATCATTCATCATCCATTTGTGCTTAGAGTCCCATTTTGGGGATGCTTATCTAAAATTGTAATCATCAAAATGGCTCTGTTTTGACTTATGCACTTGTTTGTTGTTGTAAGGAATGTTTCGCCAATACTTTAACTTTTGTAGGCAATTTTTCTCAGAATCCACCTGGAAATAACTACGGGTGGCTGTGTAGACGAAAGACGAGAATGAAAATTTCCCTGCATAAATGGGTAAATATACACCGAGAAAGACGCGGTGCAGACTTGAGCTTGTACTCAGCAGGGGATCCCGTTCCACTGCAGAAAAGCCAGCTGACAGCCACGCGTGGCCTGGGGGGGGGGGGGGGGGGGGGGGGGGGGGGAATAGACCCTCCGCGTCTCCAAAGGCGATTCGCAAAAGGCGAAGAATTCGGGAAAAGTGTGACTTGCACTTACTCTAACCAGGTCTAGTGATATTCGTGGTCTCCTCCTCCCTCCTCCTCCTCCTCCTCCTCCTCCTCCTCCTCCTCCTCCTCCTCCTCCTCCTCCTCCTCCTCCTCCTCCTCCTCCTCCTCCTCCTCCTCCTCCTCCTCCTCCTCCTTCTTCTTCCTGTGGGTTGGGGTGAGAATAGACCCACCGCGTCTCCCAAGGCGATTCGTAAAAGGCGAATAAATAGGGAACTCGTGACTTGCTCTTACTTTAACAAGTGCCGGTGATTTTTTGATCAATGGCCTCACATAGTCGTAAACATAATTCATTCATTCATTCATTGTACCCAGCAGCCAGAAATTCCACCCTATAATATCCGTTTCGAGCAGTTCCGGGCATATGTAACACCCTGGAAATGACTCTCTACCAAGGTAGATGTCAGCACCACGCCTATAGGGATAAAGCAAGCATGACTCAGCGCATTCTGTGAAAACGAGTCAGTATTGACTCTGGCACAGTTCGCAATGAATAATATACTTGACCCTGCGCATAACAGCATTGCGCCAACAATAGTTTGTTCTGATATTTTTTCTCTCCAATTTGTTACAGAAATCATTCAGATGTCAAAACTTGTTTCCATTTCAACACATACATTTTTAAATCGAATAAACGCTTGTTTATTGCCTCAACAAAAGTAAGTTATAACTTTCGTGCGAAATAGTCTTAGAACTACTTTAACGGCGTATGTCAGGGAGCAGATCGGCTATCCCACAAACCTCTCGTGTGACCCTCAATTGAATTTTTCGGACGAAATCCTTCCACCACGTGATGTCAACTATGCTATAAAGACTGTTTCGCCGGCAGGCAAAGTCTCTAGTGGTCTAGAATGGACGCAGTGATGTACGTATGGACAGTGACACCCAAAAGACTGGGCAGCTGATGAGAGGCACTGTGAGAAGAAACATTCATTTTCCAGATGCCTGGCGGCTTATGTTACCTGACGCGTCTTGGACCATCTGCGACAAGGTGTAAGCTAAGCTGATAAGAGAGGTTGTTGTCGGGGTGACGTGGGGATGTGTGGAAACGGTGCAGGACTAGGAGTGGTGTAGAGCAAGTAGTCAGGATCATTTACGTTGATCTGCCACTTGTCCGACTCGAATGCAAGTAACTTCGACATCGCCCCGGGCACTGAGCACCTGACCTGGTTTGGCCGCTCATTTCTCTTTCATCATCATCATCATCATCATCATCATCATCATCATCATCATCATCGTCATCATCATCATCATCCAGCTATTAACGAATGAACGAAAGAGTGAAAGAACGAAAGAATAAACGAATGAATGAACGGTCGAATGAACAAAGAAATGAACGAATGAATGAGCAAAAGAATGTACAAACGAATGAATAAATGAATAGAATTTAATGAAGTTTTACGGCACATTATCTTTCGGAGGCCACGTAAGGACACTGACTATGAAAATCACAGGAGCAGGGTTAGAGTAAGATCAAGTCGTCACGATTTTCTTTGTTATTTGCCGCTTGCAAATCGGCAGGGAGACTCGGTGGGTCTATTTTCACCCCCTACCCACAGGGGAAGGGCGGAGACAAATGCTGATTGGTGTTGCATCCGTGTTTTTCCTTCTCTATGCTCATGTCATGCTTTGCAGAAGAGAGTGGTAATCTGTTGTCCGTGGCCTTGCTTCACGATCGACCCAGAAATAGCACGTGCTGTCCGGCGCTCCCGCTCTTCGCAGAGGGCCTAAGTGACTAGCCTGGTCCATCAACTGCGCGCCTATGCCAGAGAAGGGGCAGAGATGAGTACGAAGAATTTTTACGACCTATCAGCCGTGTTTGCTATGTAAGGCCATTGCTCAAAAACACCACCAGAGCTGATTAATATTACGAGGAAGTCAGGCCTTTTTAATTCATTCGCCTTTCGCAAATCACGAAGGGAGGTGCTGTGGGTCTATTCTTACCCTCAACCCACAGGGGGGAGAGAAGGAGGGAAAAAAGATTTTTATTTGGAGGGGATGCCAAATGAGCAACAGTCAGTTGAAAATATAGGGTGACACAAAAAAAAGTATCATCGCCTAAACTTGAATAACTTTTGAAATATTCCATCAATTCTTTAAATTTTTTCAATTCATCAAGAAGAAGCCTTGCTCTGTGAGTGCACCAAAGTAGAACTTCGAGATACCTTGGACCACTGAGCAAAAGACATTTATAGTCGAGGCATATTTTCGGCTGAAGTCTATTCATGCAGCTCAGCTGCAATTCAGACAACGGTTCGAATGTCGGGAATTTCCTCTCCACAGGACGATCTACCGTTGGGTCAACACGTTTAGAACCCATGGGACTGTGCTAAACCTAAATGGTAAAGACACTAACAGACAATCACACTCTGGACGACCAAAATCATCAAGGACACCACCCAACGTTGCTGCAGTCAGAGACTCTGTTGCCCGCAGCCCAAGCAAGTCTGTGCGTCGTCGAAGTCAAGATCTTGGAATCAACCGGGAGTCCGTGAGGAGAATTTTGATCTCAGAACTCCACTTGTATCCTTACAGAATTCAGATTAAACAAAAGCTTACACCTGAAGACATGAGGAAGCGAGGGATGGCTACGGCAGCGTTTCCCTGACCGACTGATCAGCCGCAGATGTGACCCAGAGTGGTCGCCGCATTCAACAGACTTGAACCCCAGGGAGCACACTTGGAGCACGTTTCGGATCGCCAGTGACACAGAGAGTTTTTGAAGTACAGATGTGAAACTTTAGGGATGTCTGCTACATACACTTGACCTAATGTCACCAAAGTTTTGTGTAGATCTGAGTAAAATGTCGAAAGTTATTCGAATTTTGGTGATGATATCAAAGACTCTACCATTTTCATTTGCCCAACATCAAGGTTATTGACTCCCAGGTGTGCAGTGAAGCAAATAGGATATATTTTATGAGCAAAGAGACAAGGGCGGAGTGTCGCACTAAACAAATCCAAACGTTCTGTTTGATTCCTCCAAGGATTTAGTCATTCAGTTGAATCTGTTCTGATAAAGTTACGCTTTCATTAATTCTAAAATCCTAAATGATTTTTTAACGGTAGGAACGGTACATTAGTTCTCATCCATTCTTTCATCATTACATGGATGAAAAAAGATGGAGGCACGCACACAAGTGTGGTTGACAACTTCGCTTGTCCGAGGTTATGTTCTCTCTGTCGACCTGCCTGCCTTTCTCCGTGGCTGTGTGCGTAGTCTCTGCTTCGCTCTGAGATAGGCGCGTTTGAACATGGTTATTAACAAACCCCATAGACAGACAGACAGGCAGACAGACAGACAGACAGACAGACAGACAGACAGACAGACAGACAGACAGACAGACACATAGACACACAGACACACAGACAGACACACAGACAGGCAGACAGACAGGCAGACACACACACACACACACAAACACACACACACACATCGACAGACACACAGACAGACACACACAGACGGGCGGGCGGGCGGGGGGCAGACTGACCGACAGACAGATACACGCGCGCGCGCGCACGCACATATATCATATCTCTCTCTCTCTCACTTTCTCTCTCTCACACACACACACACACACAGATATACATTTAGATACATAGACAGACCCACCCACCCATGCCCATACAGTCTCTAACACGGACAGAAACGGAGTCACACGCAGATAGAGAGAAACAGCTCGACATGCTGGGGAGAGGAAGGGAAGGGAAGGGAAAGGCAAGAGAGCCGAGAAAAGACCAAATGCGTGCAAGCGAGCGACAACAATGTTCCGTGCAGAGCTGCTTCGCTCTGATCCGCGGCGCACAATGCCAATGACTGCTCCCCTGCTGATCGAGCACCGTGGCCGCTCCCTGGCCGGGAGCGAGCCACCCGATTCGGGTCTGCGTTGGAGGCGGGAATCGATACGGTGTGAATGGGGATCCCATCAGGACCAGTCGCCGTACTTTCAACGCCAAATCGCTTGCCATAGCCGCTCCACTGGCCGAGGCAGAGACAGCTCGAGCGGAAGGGAGACAACCGAAACGTGAGGTGCAAGTTAAGGCGATGCCGGATGCATGAGAACCACTGCGCGCTTGTACAAAGTCGCCGTCACTGTCGTCTGCTTCGCGACGTGATGTCTACCAGGAACTGGTTCGACAACATTGCTGGTTTCCATCTCCGACGTCTAAGTGAGCGCACACAGCCTCTGCATATGGGCGGACATCGTGGAATGAAAAGACGCAGGATGTTTTTGTCGGTTTTTGCTGCGATTTGCACAGCGGGAGAGAAAGGAAAGAGACGACGTCAAGTGGTTTGTGAGCCGATAGTCGTGAGGGCAGCGCTGAATGTCATACAGCCGCACGCGACGGCAACCAGTTGTAGAGGCGCGACTAGTCGATAACTGTTGACACCGCGAACCTGTCTTGGCTTGGTGACAGCAGTGCCTGGCCATATGTTACTGGACGATTAGAGAACATTTACCGCACCGCTGCCTCCATACAGCGGTGTTGCCGAGGGGCAATATACATAGCTGACGGACCTTTAACTTCGCTCTGTTACTTCGATGCCGAACGAAGAATCGAGAGCTGGCACCTTTTTTACGGCGTCAAAAACGTTTAGTGCAATGCACCAGCCCCGAGGGCAGGCCTGCTTCTTTGAACGTTGCCGCTTGCGCTGTGATGAAATGTGTGCTCAACCTTTGTGAAGCGCTCGCCTGCCTTATTCGACATATTTATGATCGCCGCGTATCGCTGTTTCCTTTCCATAAGATCTGTTGGCTGTCCTTTTTCTTTCTCGCTCCGACAACGGAATGTCACCCATGATTTATGCGCTGCCGAATAACAGTTCAGACTGTCACGACCTTTTCGGAGGCGTCCTTTTATTACTGTGATTTGCTCACATCGCCCTGAGCCATGGGTGGAGCAAGGTAACGCGGTGTAATGTATGGCTTCCGTTTTTCTTGAAGTCCCCGTAGCGAAGTGTTCAGACTTATCATCTCACAAAAACTACAGCGGATTCAATATGAACGAGCCATGACGAGACGAACATGAAACTTGGCATCGATGCACAAATACAAATACACGGGGAGGAAGGGAGCGAGCGAGCAAGAGAGAGAGAGACAGACAGACAGACAGACAGACAGACAGACAGACAGACAGACAGACAGACAGACAGACAGACAGACAGACAGACAGACAGACAGACAGACAGAGAGATTGATTGATTGATCTCTTTATTGCGGCCGACGAACCGTCAAGAAGATAAGACTTACATTTTGTACAAACGTAAAAGCAGAACATGGTATGTACATACGTAGAATTGTTACAGTAATGAAATAGCTATAAATATCGCATAATTTAACAAGAAAACTGCATACTCGCACAGTGATTGTAGAGACAAATGGCTAATGGTGCATATCAGCCATCAATGTCTATTTGACAGTTTGGAGAGTTAAATTACCAACAAGGGGAAGAACATAACTCATAGTGCTCAAAACATTTCAGTCTGGTAGATGATGCCTTAACATCCTATATAATACCCGAATCATTGTTAATACACTCTTCACAGCATGGCACACTCATCGACTGTGTATTTGGTGCATCACGAAACACACGATTTGTGTACTGTTTTGTCTGCATGACATGTTGTATATTCATTGGTAACATTACACATAATTATTAACGAAATTTATTGCAGAGAGAGAGAGAGAGACAGAGAGAGACAGACAGAGACAGACAGAGACAGAGAGAGAGAGAGAGAGAGAGAGAGAGAGAGAGGGGGGGGGGGTTTATCTCGGCCTAAGACCAAGCTTTGCCATATGAGCATACATCAGGTTAAAACATTCAGGTTTTCATATATGTACAGAAGTGTTAAAATAGATATTATATTACGGCCATTGAAATGGCATGAATAGCATATTCATACATCGTCGCGGATATGATCTTATGGTAGCTCACCGCCTAGACAGACAGACAGAGAGAGAGAGAGAGAGAGAGAGAGAGAGAGAGAGAGAGAGAGAGAGAGAGAGAGAGAGAGAGAGAGAGAGAGAGAGAGAGATGGGTTAATTCTTTATTTGCGACCGACTACCCATCACGTAGGAATATACATGTACACATTTGTACAAACATAGTATGAGTTATGAGTGACAGTAGAAGATCATCTTCTGATGAAAGAAAGTGACATCAAAACTCATCAGTATGTAATTTCACATAGATAAATTGAGAGAGAGAGAGAGAACGAGAGAGAGAGAGAGAGAGAGAGAGAGAGATAGAGAGAGAGAATGTGAGAGAGATGGGTTAATTCTTTAGTTGCGACCGACTA
>JAWQFJ010019744.1:22500-33672 GCA_034096865.1 Theodoxus fluviatilis | reverse complement strand
TGTCAGGAACACGGCACACAGACTCAAAATACGACTTCCAATCCTCTATACTGATATAAAGTTGAGGAACAGAGCGTCGTAAGGAGCTTCTAACGATGGCCCAAAATGCCCGCGAATTTGGCAGGCTTTTTTCAAAAGCGAGTTGCGCATTTCCTCAAAATGAGTGCACCTTTTCTCTCGAATTATGCCTTTTTATCAGCTGCGAGACTGCTAACTTCTGATTGAGATTTCCTGCAAATTTTAAGGGCATTAAGGGGTAAGCACTTGCTTTCCTGGCATTCCTTATCACCAAGGAGATCGTGGTTTTAGTGAAATGTTGCTGCTGATTTTTATTTCTGTTTCAAGCAGTCTACACACCAGCTTAACATGTTGGTTAGCTGTGTGACGGCAGCATCAATAGAGCCATCAATTGTGGCAATAGCTGTCGCTACCTGAATACCGAACTCCTGCGATTCCACTATATTTCTAATTTCGTCTATTTTGCTATTATCCCAACGTAACTTTTCATGTGACCTGTATTGTCTCATTGGCATAGCTTGGGTTTTAGGGGTACCAAATACAAGCTTAAGGAGCATATGCTGTGATTCTGCACGCGTGTTAATACGTATAACAACACTGTATGGAAGGCACCGGGCGATTATCAAACAATAATCAATTATACTATCTCGTGTGGAGATGTATAGGTGAACCGATCCTGGCTGTCATCAGTCGTACATCCGTCCAACACCACAGCATGGTGTACCACACACAAGTTTCTCAGCATCTTCCCAAAGATGTTTACGGTCCTGTCCTGCGTCACTCTGGGAGATCGGAAACCTGTGCACACACACTCTGGTGTCATGAAGTCATCACTGTCTCATGGATCTGCCTCTATGTGAGTACCACACTGTCCGATTCTAGCGTTTAAATCTCCACAAATCACAATTGACGAATCAGGGTATATTTCCTGGAGCCGCATAATAATGTCCTCCAGGATTGTGATAGTGGAAGATACACTTTTATCCCTGAAATATGGTAAATCGACAGGAGGAACATAAGCACAGATCAGTATGGTGTCTTTTAGTAGAGCGTTTTGAATTCTTAGAGCCAACGCCATGACGCATTCAATTTCTAGACTTGTTACACTGCTTGCGTGAACATTCTTTACCAACGTCATCACTCCACGTGATTTTCTGCCTTGTGGGGACAGTTTTACCCCAGGGGAGTGGAATGTGGTGTAATCTGCAAAATATGTGCCAAAGTCAAAGTTTGACGATGTGAATGTCTCTGCCAGGCAACTTACGTCCAACCTATGAATGTAATGTATGAATCCTGGTTCCGTGAGTTTGGACAACAACCCTTCGACATTCCAACACACAACTTCATGGGTCAAACCATCATCATTATCTCTTCGTGGCCTGTGACGCGTTTCTGGCAATGGGCACTGGCCTCGTCGTCAGAACTGCGTCTCCGCACGTTCTGCTTCTTGCATTGGCGCCTGTGAGCTCCGCAGTCTGCTATGCCACATGGACGACGAGACTTTTGATGCGGCTCGACTCGTGTCGTTACCGCCTTCTGGTTGAACACTATCAGTTGTATAAGGATATGTGGTGGTTTCCGGTGGTTCCCTACCAGAGGTTCTGGTCAGCCACTCCTGTATGGATTTCTGTGTTGTCTTTCTTGTGGTCGAAGTCAGTTCCATTTATGTGTGTTCTTGCCTCTGTTCCCTTGCTTCCTTGTCCTGGCCCTCATGGGTATCAGCTTGAACAGTGCCCCCAGTATGATCATCATGATCGCCGGTGTTGCCAACCGTTTCCTCAGCTTCGCCAAACAAGTCTTCTTCGTTAGAGTAAGGCGGCACCTCGGAGTCATGCCAATTTTCCACTCCAGGCAAAAGGTCTTGTTCCCTCTGGGTCTGGTTACTTGTCCCTGGACTACCGGATCCTGGTAAATTATTTTGGTTCCCGTGTCAGTGCTGCTCTGATCTTGTGGCAGGCACCAATTCCTTTGTCACACGATCTTTGTGGGGGTCTCCTCCAGCTCCCTGGGCAGCTGTCGATCTGTCGCCACTGTCCGCCTGGATCGTCAGCCACTTTCGCTTAGAGACCCGTGCGATTGTTATCAACCGGACAGGGGTGAGTAGATACATCCTGATGTCGGCTCGCAGCTGCTCCACTATGTCCCTGATTTGCATATCTGTCTGGGTGACCTCAATATCAGGTTTATTCAGATTGCTTGCTCACATTCGGTTTCCTTCGACCGCGCCGATGTGACCTTTCATGTACTTCTCTGGAATAATAATGCCGTTCTGGTGCTTGTTGATCCCTTTCAGCCGGCCTTTTTTTTGCCTTCCTCGCCTCTGAGGTTTGAAGGACTGTGGTCAGTTGTTTGAACGATAAGGTCTGGGGTCTCAGAACCACAGTCTGTTATTTCAGTAAAATGCCTGGTGACCTCGTTCACGCTGGTTGCTGAGGATTTTGCCTGCCTGCTGGTAAGCTCACTGGAAATCATGATTCCTCTGGCACTCATTCCATTTCTGCCGTACTTGAGAAGCGTCAGTTTGTCTTGCAGTGTCTTCATCTGAACAATAAGAGACCGTGGTCTGTGTCGGTTGTTTCCTTTCGCAGGTCTCAACCGTTGAACCCGTACAATGTCTTTTTCTGTCCATGGGATACCGGTAGGGCGTCACGGAACACGTTCAAGACGGTCTGAACACATGTCCAATAGGATTCGTGCTCCTTTTCAAAATTTCAAACATCTTCATGTTGTTTCGAATGGCATTTCCTTCACTTTTGTCTACCTGATCTGCATTCATTTGGGCGATGTTCTGGATGTCAGTGGCAAGATCGCCAACTTGTGTGGTCAAGTCTGCCGTGTCTCTCTGTGTCCTCCCGGCTTTTCAATGATCTTTTCAGATCCCGTTCACAGCAGTTGGCCATCTCTATGATCGCCTCCTTCTGCTTGCAAAGTTCTAAGTCCAGATGCTCGTACTTCCTCTGCATCCTTCTCTCAAACTCTCTGAACTGCCTGTCCCGTTTTGCGTCCAGCGAGTCCGCCTCTAAGCGCATTTGCCTTAGTTCTTCTGGAGACTTGCTGGCAGTATCAATTTGAGATACACCAGTGCTCTTTGGTCCCGGGTTGGCCTCAACGTCTCCCGCCAAGAGGATACGACTTGACAAGTCATGGATAATTTTGAGCGGTAAGCCGTCTTGTAGCACAACCAGCACCAAAAGAGCCTCATACAGCAATACGGCGAGAAGACCTGCTCTAACCCGAGAACGAGTGAGCTTGAAGCTCGTAGCAGGCAAAACCATGCAACCTGCACTATCTGTACCACAAATCCTTGAAAACACGTCAAGGAATAACACATCTGAAACGTACTTAATGGGTTTCTTAGGCTCCATACTCTATCACGGAACACAGACATGCAGTCAATTTAGCTTTCTCCAATAAAATGTAGACAGGCAACCACTAGAGATACAAAGCTCCACGAAACACGTCCTCGACCTTCGAAGGCACAACAGCAAGTGGCAAAGTGAGAACGAACAAACGAACAAACAAACGAACCAGTTTATTTGTTGGGCACCCGACCCGTCACAATTAGTTCAAACATAATATGCTTCATCGGCCATAGCTATGCCGACTGCCTTCTTCCTCCTTTTAAAGGCAGAGTACAAGAACATGAATACTAAGCGTACATGCCTAGTTACATTTGTGGACATAATGGAATGGACATCATCTTCATTAGCTGTAACAGTCAGCATACATATGTATCTTTGCCGCAAGTCTTGATATAATGAGCATTCGAGCAAGAACTGTTTTTCGCTCTCATCAGATTCGTAACATGCATGACATAGAAGTGAAGTACAATGGAAATCCTTAATATATCTTCAAGTTAAAGGTGTCCCTTATGAGACGACTTATAAGAACAAATGTTGTAGGTATGTTTAATATGGTTTCATGAGAGATTATAATAAAAGAGAAAGACACAGAATACAATGGAACTACTGAAACTTCTAAACAGGTTGGCTAGAAGAAGAATCCGATAGGTGCAATTGGCCTGAGAGAATCTTGCATGCCAACCTCTCTGTAAGGCAGTGCAGGTCTGGATTCTATAGAATACATTTTCAGGTATTGTAGTATTCAGTCCTTATAATATCTCTGGAACAGGTTGCAGGCTCAGGAAATACACGCGAAGTGACAGGGAGAGAGAGAGAGAGAGAGAGAGAGAGAGCATTGGTTTGTATTTAGAAAAATCACCTCGTTACGTTCTGTAACGAGTTGGTTTGCTTGGTGAGACACTCACAAGGCATTCAGAACTCCTCTACAGTACATTGCAACGTAGATCAAACTCACAAACAAACCTAACTCTCACACTTCAGAAAACAAACAAAATGACATAAATAGTTTTCAACAATAACAAAAACTTTATCTCGCGTCACCTCTGGCAATCCAACATCTCACACTCCACCTCCAGATCATGTCCAATCCATCACTGACACCACGTTGGGAGCATGTCAGTACTGTCCCATCACAACAACTTCTCTCCCAGACCCCAAACCTCTGGCCGATTTGTGGAAAAGTCCTCAACCACACATGCCAGGACCCAAGGCTCTGGTTGTCTTGATGTAGATTGTCTAGACTGGTCTCTAAGTCCTTAGTCAACTTGAGTTTGACTCTCGGCCAACGACAAAACCCCTACAATGATAATTATTACATAAGGTGATAATATTCACAATCTCTCTTTACAACATCATTTACTTACTATGACATCACACGATTCAAATCATTTACTCTTGCATGCTATTCACAAAATTACTCTCAACCCATTTTATCAAACTCCATAAAATAATGACAACATACAGCGGGTTTAGCCGCTTCTCTAGATGCTGTTACAAGCGGGCCTCTGAGTCTAGGGGTATGTTAATTTATCACTGGTTGGATGAGGCCTGACTTGGACACATAACTGTCACTGCTTTCATTCGCGCTGTCTCTTTCTCTCAAAACCAGAAGAAAAGGTCATGAGGAATTAATTAATAATGATTTAATCAAATAATGGCAAACTATGATATCTTCATAGTAAAATCAAGCATGCACAAGAAGAATAGTTAGTAATAGGCCAGCCTTAATTAATGAATGTAACGTTTATCCTCAATTCCACTTGGATGACTTATCTCATGAGTCTATTGGAAACGCTCTCTGAATATTCGTCAATGAAACAATGTTCTTATAACACGAGCTTACTGACTTTCAATTCCAGAATTTTCCAGGGGAAGGTAGGGGTTCACAGTTACTGCTGAAGGTATAGCGGCGACAACAGCGTTGATGGGAACTTGTAGTCGCAGCGAAAGGGGTGACGGCAGCAACGTTGATGGGACTTGTCTCTGGTCGCAGCAAAAGGGGGTGACGACAGCCGTGTTGATGGTCAGGCACCTCTGAGACGAGTTGGAGGGAATACTCTGTCTCAGCAGGGACTTCGGGGCGAGCCTTGTGCTCTGCTTGTGTGGTCAGTCCAAAGTGAAGGGGACGACGGTCCTTGTTGCTTTTCATGAACTTCAATGCTGAGGGGAGGAGCCACTCATGTCGTGACACACCGTGGTGACCTGTTGACTCCACCCCCAGATTTGGGAGGCAACTGCGATTTCAAACTAAATTGTCGCTGAGTTTCTCATAAGTAACTATCCCCTGGGGACTAATGTGCTAGCGTCTCCAACAGGACGGTGGCAGAGCGCTTCCTTAATGTCTGGCACGCCATGTTCGTTGCACCTGCACGTGGATCCCTAGATAACAATAGCTGCCTTCTCTATTTCTTCGCTTCCAGTGACCCTAACTTCAAAGTGGCTTTGTTCACAGATGGGCCTGGATAACAATCGCTGCATTCTCTATTCATTCCCTTGATTTGCTTGGCTGAACTCACAGATGGGGACCATCACACTGCATGTATGTAGACTGAACAAACATAGATAAATACTTTAACGTATCAATCTCTGAGCAAGCGACAAGGGGTTCTGACTCTTCTTTGGCATTGTTAAATGTGAAATCCCCAACACTCAGACCAGTTGTGCCCTTAGCCAACAGCCGATGCCTATATTAGACTATTCTAGCACGCTATAGATAACATGTGGTGTATAATCATGCAGACATGCATAGATTCAGTACAACGTAAAACGCTTCCTCATGTTGTAGTATATAGTGCAATCAGTTGCATATAGTTTTGAAGACTAGGCCTCTCTAAAATCAGCATACGCTATACTTATATGATTCAAAGTGAAAGAACGCACAGACTAGAATTAACATGAAGAAAGACTCCACCAAAGTTTTAAAGAGAACGTGCAGGAATGTAACAGCCCACTTCGCAAATGTTCTCATCCGTTGCTATGTCCATAAGTCACAGTTAAGCTATATCATATCCATTCAGACCAAATGGTTGGAAAACGTTGTTTTGAGCATAGCGACGACGTTGCGACGGCTCTACTGCCACAAGTATTTTGTGCACATAAGGCACAAGTCTGAACTGATTGTCCATCTCCTCTTCGTCACTCTCACCACTGTGTATCCTCCTAAGAAGAGAAATGAGGTCATGCAAGCGTGATGTCCTTTCTGCTCATCCCCTTTTCAGGCACTCTGGCGTGAAGACCCCCTGTGTAAACATGTAACCCCAGATAGGGTCGAGTAGTCACCACATATATTTACATTCGAGGAGCAGTGCCACAAACAGACAAGATCATCCTGCTGGAGGACTTCATCGCCGGAGCTGACGCAGACCACCAGATCTGGCAAGAAGTCAGTGGAAGGCATGGAGTTGCCAAGTGCAACAGCAATGGCACCCTGCTGCTCAGAACATGCACTGTGCATGAGCTGTCCAAAACCAACACTCGATTCTTCCTACTTAATTGCAACAAGACATCATGGGTGCATTCACGCTCGAAGCACTGGCACCGTATCTACTATATCATTGTCAAGAAGAGGGACATGCGGGATGAATGTTAAAAGAGTAGGGAATAAGAGTGATAAAAAAGTTGGACCAGTCCGCCTTGTCATCGTACATGAAAAATATTATTGTCCTTACATCAAAGGGCCACATGCCTTTACATATGAGGAGTTCAGAGAAAAGTATACTTCCCCAAAAGTCCGGCACATGTTTCAGTTTCAGTCTTGCATCTTTCAGTCTACAGACGGGGCAATGGTTTTGGCGAGCCTACCAGAATCCAAGGGCTGCCAGGGCACAGATATAACTAGGTAGACAAGAAGCAGGCCTACAACAAAGCTAAACCAAAGTGAGCATGGTCCGCGGATGATGTGGAAATAGCAGACTGTTATGCATTGATAATGACAAAGTGTTCCTTTTGGTGCTCATTTTAACTTGCAAGGTTGGGCACCAGTCTTGAACATGCCATTTTTATCCAGCTTTTGTCGGGCACATCGTCATTTTAGGTCTATCCGGGAAAGTTGAGACTAAAATCCGGTGTTGACTTTCAGACTAGCTTCATGTGACCGCCCAATTTTCACAGAAGCATATTGCACGCGCGAAGTCATGGGTTACACAGACCTGCTAAAAGGAGAAGCTGTCTGCAATCCACAATAACGTCTTTTAAACTTTTGCCACAGCAAAATCACGAAACAGATTTTCAAAAACTTTTCAAATTACGCTCGCGCGCGCTAACACACATCCTCACACGCTCACTCACTAAACTACTTACATCGCTTTCAGAAATCGTTCTAGAAATGCCTTAACAGGAATATCTCCAACAATCTGACACATATAGAAGTAACAAAGACGTATGTCAATCAAACGAGTTTTTAATGTTCAATAGTATATGTGGTGGAGCCAAGGTGGTGTTATGCCTGGTTGGTGATGCAGGCTCCTGGTCCGTTGATGGGCAAGACAGGGAGGAGGCAAACCCGTGGCGTTTCCAGTTTTCTTTATTAAGCGTGGCTGACAGTGGTCTCCCAAGAGACTGGTGGTGAACGTCTCTCCCGACCTGCGGACAGCCCCTCCTTATCAAAGCAATGCGCGGACCCCAGAGGAGCCAGGCTTGCCATCAGCAGTCGCAGATTTCAGCCTGTTTCGGAATTGTGCTTTCCCATTGATATAAAAAGGCTCATTGCTGCCTTATACTTACTCAAAATTATTCAAACCAAGTGTTGCCTTGATAGGCATAACAAAGTCACCATTGCAATCAGATGCTTTAATTTAGAGAAAGGATCAAATTTGTCTCTAGATTCTACAATTTAGGCACAGCGTGCCAATGATAGGAGGGGAGCTGTCCCAGGTCACATGTCAAGTTAAATTAACAAACAGATAAGGGGAGGAGGCGCTGGGACCCTCCCAGGCTAGTAAGCTACATAGTAGGCTGGTCTTACAACGTATATAACATGGCCGTCTGAGACGTAGGATACATGATAGAGGGATACAGGGAGGGGGAGAGGGGAAACAGGCTGGTGCCAGTGCTTTGGCCAGGCAAAGGGAGGGGGGGGGGGAGAGAGAGAGAGAGGAGAGAGAGAGAGAGAGAGAGAGAGAGAGAGATAGAGAGAGAGAGAGAGAGGGGGGGGAGATAGAGAGGGAGGGAGAGAGAGAGAGTCCATGTAAAAACTTCGGGCTTGAGTTCACCCGGTCACAGTATATGTTGTTGTAATGTTCAACTTTCGCAATGTAACGATAACCTGTATGTGCCGGTATTTCCTCAACATAAAAACTGCTCATCAAAACTTAAAAGCGTTTGAAGGAAAATGATATTGTAGGTGTGAAGACAATGTAGTGAGGCGATGGTCCGAGTGCAGTGGGTACATTGGCACATAGCAGGCGTAGGGCTTGGGGCTATAGAGAGATGCCGTCTCTACCCCAATGATGCAGGGCAAGACTCCGCTTAGCAGGACAAACCCGGGTTCCTTAGTGAAGGGTACATATTTTATTCAGCGATACACAAGCTGGGTGAGGGAGACCACCAGACAAACACGTCTGCTCTGCTCCGTTCTCCCGTTCGGTCTCCCCCTATCCTCGCACATCTTCTCTCTAAATACACACGCGTGTCACTCTAAAGGGGAAGGGTCAGCTTCCCAAATTCCCACGCTCTCTGAGACTCCAGCTCCGGACAGACAGATTCAAGGATAAACAAACGTCACCCCTGGCCAGAAGAGCGAGATTGATAGATAGATAGAGAATTCTTGGAATGGACGCTGGCAGAAGTTCAGAAAGGATCTGGACAGCAGAGTCAAACTAGGGATGGCAGGGCCGCCAGATAGATTCCAGGATAATCAACATGTCACCCAGGCCCTGAAAGGGGGTGAGGGGTGGGGGGAAGGCGCCAGAGGGAAAGGGGGAAGAGAGAGAGAGAGAGAGAGAGAGAGAGAGAGAGAGAGAGAGATGTAACCTCTTACATCTTCCCCTTGCATTTTCCGAACATCGCCCTCGATGTACAATAAAACCCACAATTTAACATGAACAATTGACATTAACACAGTGTTGGTTATTCAACTTGTAGCGAGCTTAATCATTCAACAAGTTAGAAATGTGGCCAACATTGTACACAACATAAAAGCTAACTTGGGCTTATCAAACTAGGAGTGGCCTGGGGCCTTTTCGACTCTAGCTGATCAAGGCAACAAGCCCATAATGCTCACCAGACATCACCAATATATCTCTCAATGGACTTGCGCCATTAGAGAGGGAACCGCATAACCCTAAGTACAAAGACGTATTCGAGGCGTGATAACGTCACACAAAGGAAACTTTGGGGTGGTATTTGACCTTAACCCCAAAGATCATTCAACCAGGAATGGACATAAAACAAGACTACACAATCAGACGCATGCTACAACAACATGGACACAGCGCTAATGAAACCTTGGGTGGTATTTGACCTTGAACCACAAGGATCACTTTGTCCCTCATGAACAAAGAAGCAAAACACAAATGCCACACTTACAGAATAACACCACAATCGAGGAACAAAATACTAATTTGTTTCAACCTCTTCGTTCTTTCTGGCCGACACATAAAATACCAACAACAGAAATATAAATGATTAAATCTAGACCCTCTGTTCCGTGGAAACTGCCATCATAAAAGCATGCACACGATAAAACGCAATCAAAGTATTTGGTAATCAAACTCAAAATTGTAAAATAAAGTTTCCGAAGAACCTTCTTCGTCACTAGCTACAACTATGATATAGCTTAAAACAACAGTTCACGCAAAGAATACTCAGAGGCATGCATATATAAGGAATATTATGGTGACCTTACCAGGCAGGTAGGATGAAATGCACTACACACACGTACTAGGTATATCCCAGGAATAGAAACACATGCATGTCCAGTCCGGAAGTTCAATTTCAGCAACAATCTGAAAACACTAGGGAAATTCTACCTGTCTCCTTGGCTATAACTCCTTGAAATATTTACACATACGGCAATCCATGTCCACCTTGTATGTACATATGTACATAAGTTTGGATGCAGAAGGTGACAAGGATGCACACAAGCAGCATGGCTATGGCAAAGACAAAGGGATGTGGAGGGCTTGGTTGTTGCCATCGCCGGGGAAAGCATTGAGCCCTTCTGCGTTCTCCATCTGCTTTCCTCTTCATGCAGTACCGTTGGGTATGGCCCCGCTTCTGGCAGTAGAAGCACTGGACTTCGGATGGTTTTGTAGTCATTGCCTTCCGCTGTTGGAGTTCGGTCGTGACTGCGGCCAGCTGCCTCCTCAACTCCTCCACTTCGCCTGGCACCACTTGGACTGCCTCTTGGAAGGAGTCGCGGACGCCATCTTGCCTCATCCAGCGCATCGCCTCCGCTCTTACCTCCACGAAATCACAATACTCTCGATCCCTCACAAATTTCTCCATGTCTCGTCGGAGAGATGGAGGTTGGAGGCCGGCGACGAACTGATCCCGGATCAGTGCAGCATCCAGAGGGGCATGCCGGTGGCGCCTGATCCTTGCTGCCAGAGCCTGCAGCGAGTGACTGTACTCCAGTATCCCCTCGCCAAGCCCCTGTCGCCGGGTATGGAAAGCCTGGAGGAGACTCAGCAACAGGCGACAGTCGCCAAAAACCTCCTGGAGAATGTGGAACACTTCCTCCGGCGTCTCCGGTTCTCTGCTGAGGACTTCAATTTTGGCAGGGCCCTCAAGGTGCCTAATTACGAAGTCGGCACTCATGCCTTCATCCATCCGGAGTGCTTGAAGCACTCGT
>JAWQFJ010019744.1:0-17500 GCA_034096865.1 Theodoxus fluviatilis | reverse complement strand
AGTGAGTTGAACACACTATCGTGCGATCGTAGATGTTATTTTCTGCATTGAAACAAAACATGCCCATTCCTATAAGAGATCAGAATGCCATACAGACTTGTTCTTTTCCATTCCAATATTGTTAAGTAATGTCATGCCATGTTGTGCAGTGATGCGTTGTTAATAATATGCAAACGTCTATCAATGCACTTTTCAGCCACCATTCTTGTGATGGGAATGGAAAATAGCCTTTCACATTTACTATCATCTACTTGAAAGTACTCTTTTCCAGAAACTGTGTATCTTTATTCATGCTTAATCAGTATGACCCTCGGATGCCCCTGTCACAGCTGTGAGGCAGTGGCTACTCCAGAAAGTAATGGTGTACCATTTAATAACTTCATCATCTCAATGACCTGTTCAAAGTAGAACCCTAACAGATGATTTTGCCTTTTTAGCATTTGTTTCATTTACTCACTATGCATACTACGCACATACTCTTCACGCCAATGTCCTTCAATACTGAAGGTGACGAGAGCATTCCTTAAATCACTCGTATTTAAGAAACACATTTCCTTCTCACGAAGCTAGCATCTCATGACAGACGTTTTTCATGAGGTCTCTGGTAATAGCGTGCCACCTCAAATCCAGAAACCAAGGATTCCAACTGAAATCAAGATTTAGCAGTAAACTCATTATGTTGAAAAGATCCCTAGTGTCAAGATTGTAGATGAAGCAGAGAAGGGAATAATAATAATAATAATACAGACTATTTATAACGCACATACCTTCCCTAATAGGCAAGCTCATGGCGTGTACAATGATAATGTCTACACTCATACAAAGCATTCTAACACTCACATACTATACAATTGAAATAAAAAGAGCAATTAAATACAATACAATTAATTAAGTAGCAGGCAAAACACGAAACATAAAAGAGGCGCCTTCACTGCTCGTCAGGAAAGACTGACCGGAACAGGTGTGTCTTGAGGGAGGTTTTGAACTGGGACATGGAATTAGAGTGACGGACAGGGAAAGGTAGGCTATTCCATGTTACAGGGCCGATGTAGGAAAAAGCTCGCTGTCCTTGGGTTATCTTTTTGCGACGGGGGACATTTAACGTTTTGGTGTCTGCAGCTGAACGGTTATTTCTAGCGGGGGTGTAGACAGTGAGAATTTCTTTGAGTGCGTGTGGTGCAGTTTGATTGAAGAAGTTGAAACACATAATGGCTAGCTTATACTCTATCCTCTGAGCGACGGGGAGCCAATGCAGTGCACGAAGGAGTTTGGATGTGGGAGTTCTCTTGGGACATCTAAAGATTAATCTAGCAGCAGTGTTTTGGACTTTTTGCAGTTTGTTTAGCAGAGTGCCAGGAATGCCGGCAAGAAGAGAATTTCCATAATCAAGACGGGACAGAACAAGGGAAGTGACAAGGGTTTGAGTGGCCTGTTGTGAAAGATAGTGACGAATAGTGCCAATTTTCCTTAACTCGTAGTAAGCTAACTGGCAAACTTTGTTCACATGAACTCTCATAAAAAGATCATCATCGAACATGACACCTAAGTTCCTAACAGACTTTGAGAATTCTATCTCACTCTGGCCTATGGTTAGTTTCAGGGCCTGATCGAATTCGCCTCTACCGCCAACCAGGAGAGCTTCGGTCTTTGAATCATTAAGTTTGAGTTTGTTCTGTGTCATCCACTGTTTCACATCAGAAATACAAAGTTCACTTGCAGAGAGAAGAAGTTGGATTTGACTGGGATGAGTGGAGTTGTAGAGTTGTGTGTCATCAGCAAATTCACTGTGAGAGAATGAATGACTGTCAATTACGTTGGAAAGTGGTTGGGTGTACAGTAGAAACAGCAGAGGACCCAGAACCGAGCCCTGTGGGACTCCGTAATTTAGCGGGGCAGGATCAGAAGCTATACCCTGGATCAAAACAGTCTGCCTACGTTCTGAGATATATGATTTCAGGAAGGAGAGTGCTGTGTTGGAATAAGAAAAGGATACAGATGACATAATAATCCCTCATTGTTATGTATTATCTTAAGAACAGCGCACATCTCTCACCAAGCATTGTACTGAAAACCCCTACCCGTAGCAATGACTTACATTTGATGTTTGGAGCTTGAACATCCAAAAGACGGTGAGGTTTCGTTCTTGTCATCTAAAACACACTGTATCTGCTGAAGGAAGGCTTAGTATGTGCACTTTGACCTGATCATTTCCTCACTGGAATCTGGCACTGAACGTATTTAGCGTTTCTTGTTCTTGTCACCAGGACTCCAACAACGCCAATGCAGGCTCCAGCCAGACGGGCAGTGTGACGGGGAGAGTGACCAGAGGTGGACAGGCCTCCTGCTCTGTCCGATGGTCAGCCTTCCCCAGCTACTCCCTCAACATCAGCCCTGTCCTCTGTGACGTGCAAGGTGATCTTCATACATCTAGTTTTGCTTCTTTAGCAGTTCCACATGCTTTCAAAGACAAAACACAATGACTATCACAGGCACCGTAACCGTCGACGCTGAGTTGTCAACACATTTTAGGAATTTAACTAGTATATTTCATTAGTGTTTTATTTCTTTTCATGATTTTTCTGGCATAGCTCTTTTTTGGAACATCTATAGTTGTTAGGGTTTATTTTTGGCAAAACGACAGTGATTAGCTATTGCAAAACGTAGAGATTACATATCTTTAAGGAGTTTGCTTTAAGTATTTGGTCATTTATTGCAATAAGCAGTAATACTAACAGCTAAAAATTGATTCACAACAATCAATTATCATCAAACTGCAGAAACATATAAAGTTAAACAGGTATAAAACATTACTAAGTCAGGAATTACGACAGCTACACTACTCACAAAGAAATCTAACGTATACTTTCACTACACACACTTGCTGCAGACGCCTGTGAACAACATTAATTGAGGAATATACACGCAACTGTTTCTGTACATGAAATTCCAAAACGATTTTCATTTGTTCCCCATATTGCAAATCCTTCCATCCCCCACCTTCCTCTCTCTCTCTCTCTCTCTCTCTCTCTCTCTCTCTCTCTCTCTCTCACTAACTTATAGATCATTTCCGTATACAATGGATGGAAAACTTGAACGGAAGTAACAGATATATATTCTACAAAGAAATAAAAAATTAGTGTGTGGTGGACAAATACCTCAGTTGTATCGATAAAAAGGTTTTCAGAGATGTTTTCGTCCGCTTTAGAATGGGCATCACTGATTTGTACATCCATAGACGAAGATATATGAAACAACCATATGATTTGTTATGTCCATTATGTAGAAAAAAGAGGATGAATTTCATTTCATGTTGGAATGCCCAGCTCTGCAGAACTTCAGGGAACGGTACTTGTTGGTACATCTTTTGTCACATTCTGAAAATCCAATAAGAACTCTTTTAAGCAATGAAAATGACTCTATAACCAGAGCAACATGTGTTTATCTGTACAACGCTTTTAGTTTAAGAGATTTGACTGTAAATTCACCGGAATGTAACGCGTTCTATTTGGATGAATAGGTAGACATACGTATGTGATGTGATGTCGGCACAGATGTTCCACTTGTTGTATTCCCATATGCTTATTGTGTATTGCTTTCTTTGCTTTGGAAAAGGCCGGAGGCCTACCCAATAAACCATTCGTTCGTTCGTTCTCTCTCTCTCTCTGTCTCTCTCTCTCTCATTCTCTCTCTCTCTCAGTCTCTCTCTCACTCTCTCTCTCTCTCTCTGTCTCTCTCTCACTCTCTCTCTCTCTCTCTCTCTCTCTCTCTTTCTCTCCCTCCATTTTTCTCTCTTTCATTCACTGTGTGTGTGAATATGTGTCTGTGTGCGTGCGTGTATTTGTATGTGTGTATATGTACATAGTGGCTTTCACGTTTCTTTGTACATGCATGCAATCTCTTTACTTAGACGAGTTCATTTTTTGGGGACATATGTAAGATGCATTATGCGTTGGCGCTGTGCATTTGAATGTTTATTGTATTTCTTTTCCAGTTGCTTCAAGTATCACACTCAGAGTGACAAACATCACAGCAAGAGTAAAAGTTATCACGTGCCAGGCTCAAGGTCACCCAGACACCTACACCTTCCAGCCCTGGCTCCAGTCCTGGGGGGGACAGGAAGTGAGGCGTGTGACCGGAAGTCAGCAGGGGGGTCAGTACACCCTGACCTTGACCTCCTACCAGGACTCAGGCACCTACACCTGTTCTGTGGACAACGGGGTGCTGGACAGCAGTGGACAGGTCATACAGACAACTGCAAACATCAGCGTCACTGTGGAAGGTGTGTGATGAAAAAAGCGCTAATGAGTGTTAATCGTTGTCAGTGTGATGACAAGTGATCCAGTGTTGAGTTCCCTGTATAACTGTGGTGCTGCACTGGACTGGTGTGTGACTGGCACACACAAACAGGGCAAGGTATGGGCCTGGTGAGAAACTCCAAGCACTTGCCTGTGTAATGCGTTAATGTGTAAGGAATGCAAGTTCATACTTTAGTCATACATTTGCCAAGATGTATGATGCCTTATCTGTGCTGCTAATATTCTACAACATCTCAGAGGAAAGATGTCCGCATTCCAGAGAGTTCACAAAAATAAAAGAGGAGAAGGCCTATTTGGATTGACTCGGATGCACGCAAACTATTAAACGCGACCAGTTACCGACTAATTCAAGCGTGTTTCCACTCATTATACCGAGGTAATGCTGGGAATTTCTCCTCCTCCATCCACTTCCAACCCTCATTCCCGAAGAGAAACTACATTTACTAGTCATTATTTGTAAGGGCAGCGTTGCTGTTAACATCTTTGAGGGCTGATTAAAAAAAGGGGCGGATGAGTATGTGTGTGTGTGTGTGTGTGTGTGTGTGTGTGTGTGTGTGTGTGTGTGTGTGTAAATCCTGTACCTACCAGAAATGTTTCTGCTTTTGTCATTGCAGATGCTCCAGTTCTTATCTTGACTCCTCAAACGCACACTGTATACAGGGAGACGGGAGAAAGGGTCCATCTGTCTTTTGATGTCTTTGCCTTGCCTGACCTGACTTACCACACCTGGTTCTTCAACTCCACTGACGTGACCTCCCTGGTACCTGGAGCCACAACCAACAGAAGCCGAGACATGGTACTCCTGCCTGTCCATGGTACAACAGTGACTACAGAGGGAACAGTCATCAACCTGTACCTCACTGTGTCACAGCAGTACAGTGGCCTGTATCGCCTGCAGGCCTGCAACAGAATTGACTGCACGTCTGCAAATGTCTCCATGATGATAGCAAGTAAGAGAAGTTTTTGATACAGTAAATTTGTTACAGACTCTGCAGAGACTACAGAGAAGGATTTGATTGAAAATGTGTTCAGTGAATTAATAAAAAGCCCAAATGAATAAAAGAGTCATGTGTGATGAACATTTACTAAATCTTTGTAGATTAGTTGGAAGCGAAGGGAAGTTCCTGTAAATACTTTTTGCTTTTGCTTTGGCACGTCGTATACGTTGAACCAAAGCTAATGCAGTGATGCAGAGGGGTAGGTGCATCGTTGATGTTCACCAAGTATCATTGACCTACAAACATAATTACACACATGGACAGATTTACGACAGAGGGTTGCAGCCAGTATATTATTATCAAGATATTTATATAAACCCGGATTCTTCCCGTCCCAGGGATAGAACCACGGCACTGCCCCTCGCACATCGTCCAACCCCATAGCATGCTCGCCTATCTCCTCCTGTCAAGCGAGTAGAGGCTGAGGGGCTGACCGTTTACTTAAGCAAGAGGGGAGAGCACTGGGGGTGGGAGGGGAGGGGGAGCTGCCAGGAAGTGGTATATATTGTTGATAAGTTGGAAGGGAAGAGAAGCTCATATTCCCGGGATATACCTTTGTTGTTTACATAAACGTCTTTGCGTTTGTGCCTATGCAATCAATTCTTAGACCGGGGATGTGCATTTGCTGTGGGGAACAAATGCACCCTAAGTGTGTGACTTGTTGTGATCTGACAGGCTCTCCACACCTTCCTGAAAACCTTATTGGAGTAGGCTCCACGGAAATGATTGTTTTGACCTGGACGCCTGGCTTTGCTGGTGGAGACTTCTTCCAGTGGTTCCACGTCCAGTACAGACGTCAGGACAGCCAGGAGGGACAGTGGTCAGACGTCAGCACTGCAGACAACAGGAGCAGCAGTGACAGGACACCGGTCACTGTGACAGTGCAGGGACTGCAGCCAGACACCAGCTACGTCTTCAGAGTCAGAGCTCAGAGCTCCAGGCCTCAGCGAAACCTCAGCAACTACACTGAGGTCACAGTGACAACCAACCCTGGTAATTTGCCTGACTCTATTGTTACATGCAGTGGATGAGTTAGACGTTTTTTGTTTACATGTGTTCATTGAAAATACTACGGAACATCGTTTTTGGCGCGAACTCGATCAACGTGCTGTGTAAGCATTACGGATTTCTTTCCTCTACTTCAGTAGACCAGTATATTAAGGTAATAAGCTTATACCTCCCGAATAAATTGTTCTTCCATCTTTTTCATTTAACATGACAACGGTCAATATACTGATGTTTATCGTTGTTTAGTCTTCTTCATAGCTGTTAAAAAAATAAGAGTGCCACATATGTTAATATTGTTTCGTAGAACTGGGTGGAAGCCACGCATGTCTGTTACGACGATTAAGTGTATTAAATATGCATCGTCGTACCTTCAAACAATGAGCCTGTTTGTGTGTCGGCATTTGTATTCTACGTTTCTACACAGCCATTGTCTGCATTAAAGGTGCTTTACAGTGCTGTTCAAACTGAAAACCATCCAGAACATTTAGCAAGACGGTTTGTGCTTTGAAACCATACGTCCTGACCTTTCTTACAATCAACTGCTTGAAGGTACGGCGTCTGAGTGTAGTTGTGCTTGAAATATAACTTCATTTGACCAAATATTGATGTTTTTCTGAACAGTTTTCACATAACTTTAAATGACAGCACACTAGTTTAAAGTAATATTTTCCACTCAAGAAATGAACTCGATGATAAAGTTTGATGTCTTCCACTTTAGTGAGGTGTGGACTCTATCCTGGATCGACTCTGGCAGCAGCTGTGGTGGTGACGGCTGTACTGGCCGCGGCCGTGGCGGTGGCGACAACTTGTGTGGCACAGCGCCTCAGAAGAAATTCTGGTAAGTTGCTGCATTGTGAATCTGGTTACAGTGTTAATTGGTGCTTTGCTGTAAGATTAAATGGCATGCAAATATCATATCTGCTTTTCCACAATATATGCGAATGATTCATTCATTCATCTCTTCCAATGCATTATAAGAATTCAACAGATTGTCAGCAGTGATATGGTGTAGTCTTTCCATTTACCATTTTGTCCAGGCAAAGTTATTAACCAGACAAGAGTTTTGCATGAAGTTTTAACACTGCTTCATTGTAACGTGAAAGCAATGGAGTATGAGTATGAAATGTACATGTATGTTTCGGTGTAATTGCCTATTAAATCCTGGATTTTTGCGAGCTGCAAACTTGTGTTGTACATGTTTCTCTCTATTTTCCAGGTACTAAAGGACGGAATGCATCAGCAGAGTAAGTCACCAGCTTGGTTTTGTATGCCGAGACAAGATGGCAGTGGGTGTGATGGTGGCAGTGGTGGAAGTGGTAGTAGTAGTAGTAGTAGTAGTAGTAGTAGTAGTAGTAGTAGTAGTAGTAGTAGTAGTAGTAGTAGTAGTAGTAGTAGTAGTAGTAGTAGTAGTAGTAGTAGTAGTAGTAGTGGTGGTGGTGGTGGTGGTGGTGGTGGTAGTAGTAGTAGTAGGAGTAAATAGTAGTAGTAGTAGTTGTAGAAGTAGTAGTAGTAGTAGTAGCAGTAGTAGTAATAGTGGTAGTGGTGGTGGTGGTAGTAGTAGTAGGAGTAAATAGTAGTATTAGTAGTAGTAGTAGTAGTAGTAGTAGTAGTAGTAGTAGTAGTTGTAGTAAGTAGTAGTAGTAGTAGTAGCAGTAGTAGTAATAGTGGTAGTGGTGGTGGTGGTGGAGACGGCGGCGGCGGTGATGGTGGTGGTGGTGGTGGTGGTGGTGGTGGTGGTGGTGGTGGTGGTGGTGGTGTTGGTGGTGGTGATGGTGGTGGTGGTAATCGTAGTAATAGTAGATGCAGTTGTAGAAATATTAACAGCAACATTAGCTACATAGTATTGACAGTAAAATGAGTAGTTACAGTAGTTGTGGTGGTGATGGAAAATAAGAGACAATAGAGGAGGAGGAGGAAGGAGGAGGAGGAGGAGGAGGGAGGGAGGGAGGGAGGGAGGGAGGGAGGGAGGGAGGGAGGGAGGGAGGGAGGGAGGGAGGGAGGGAGGGAGGGAGGGAGAGAGGGAGGGAGGGAGAGGAGAAGGAGTAGAAAAGGAGGAGGAAGATAAAAGGAGGAGAAGAGGAGGAGGAGGAGGAAGATAAGAGGAGGAGAATAGGAGGAGGAGATGGAAGGAAGGAAGGAAGGAGGAGGTAGCAGTAGTGGTGGTAATTCTTTTGTCAGGAGCTTTGAAATGGGCTAAAGTAGGGACACCGTAGACTGTTAAATACTGATATCAAGGATTCACAAGAGATTGTCTGTGAAAGGCTAGCCATTTTAACAAAAGCATAGACCACATATAATTTTTTTTAATTCGTCACTTTCATGAACAATCGCTGTGTATAGTGCCTACTACACAATGCATATATTTCTAGACTTTCCTGATATGAAATGAAAGTTTGATCGTAACGACCAAGCTGAGTATTTGTCGAGAACATTAATTTTGGAGTGTGTTGTCAACACATTACAGATACCAGAATGTCGCCTACAGAGGTCAGGACACCCATGAGAACATTGAGTCCTCCCAAGGAAGAACACATGCAGGTAAGTGGTCATTGCTTTTATGCGTGTTTATATGTGGAGGAAGATAGCGATGTAAAATAATGTTTGTAAAAATACAATTTTGAAGTGGTTCCTTGGTATACATTTAAGCGTCTTGCATGATATTTCAAAGCACGTTCATGAGTAATTACATATACATTCATCTCCTTCCCTCTCTTGGAAACACTTGTATTTTGTGAATAAAAGGACATACTGTGATGGTGGGAACGCCTCCCAAGTCTTGTCATTACAACTCTTTTTTCCCAAACGTCAAGATTATTCATTGCGGCATTCCTGAAAAGTAAGTTGTTAACGAGTGACGCGTCAAGATGAGACCTATCTACGCTGCTCCTGCTCTCTGTTTTTCCATTAATTAGCAGCAATTAGTAGTAGATCAATCAATACAAGTATCATTATCATTATTCATTTGATCATGAATGAGCACCACAAAAATGGTGGAAGAGGAAAATGATATAGAGAAGTATAATTTAAATAACTGTCACTAATGAATAAATTTATAATCATAGTGCATTGTTGTACTATTGCACAATGCCCTCATCAGGAACAGAACCGACGCTGCCCAAAGAGGAAGGAGCCTACAGCGTCCTTGACCCAGCCAGCAGAGACCTGTCACGTGACCCTTCTGTCTACCAAGGTCTCACCCAGTCTGGTCTCCACGGTAACCAACAGTCACGTGACACTGGTAACCATGGCAACCAAACTTACTCCAACGTTCCAGCTGAGGGCCCCTACGCCATGCCCTATGACGTCACAGACTGATTGTTCCAGTGACGGCCTTCAGTGACGTTGATAGGTGCTTGGCGATGGGTCTGAAGGCAGCTTGTGTGTGTATCTTGGTGAACTTCGACCCTCTTGCAAGGAATGCCATATTTGGTGAGGCACGGACTTGCTTGTGCTTTGGTACCTTGGTTGGAACTTTTCATATTATCATGATAGATGTATTATCTACACATGTTAATAGAATCCTGATTGAGTACATCGATTCTTGTAAACCTTGATTCATCCACTGTCTGCTTTTAAAGCGTAGATAGTTCCGTAACATAGGCAAAATCCATGGCATTGTATTCCACACATATCCACCAACTCATCATCTCTAGGGGCAATGGGACAAGAGAAACATGATCACTGGAAGAAAAAAAAACAGCTAAAGCAGGGACTTGCTTGTTGTATGATGTAGAAAGCGGTCTGATCCTGCACATAGGCCTTCAGTTTGTTGGAACTCTGTCTGTACGTCTGTAGACGCCAGTCCCAGAAACCCAGTATGATACCTCTTAGAACCATTGGACCTCCGAAGAAGTATAACCTTGTGTGCATTCTAGTTTTTCGTGTGTCCTGCTTTTAAGTGCACGTGCACCCAATATGCATTCTTGCCTCTATTTGATACGTCTTATCATTTGTAATTAGATGTGGAAATGAATTAAACTGTGAAAACATTTCCCGATACCTGACTGCTCTTCAATAGACACTGATGTGAATAACTTTGTGCCGTCTGTGGTCACTAGTTGCTGCAGAATGCAGTTCCTCCTCCCCCCACCATGACTCGCTCCACACTCTCCACTGCAGGACGATGACGACAACGACGACGATGACGATGATGATGGTGGTGGTGGTGGTGGTGGTTGTGGTGGTACTGGTGGTGGTGATGGTGATGATGATTTTGAGGATGATGGTGACGATAATGATGACGATTATAAATATAACACAGACTATAACAACAACAATTGTATGCAGTGTTTTGAAAATTGCCTTGGGGTTTTCCCCTCCTGGTCGCCACAGATACGATGTGACAAGCATTGGAAGCATCTCTTATTTTCCTGGTCGTCTGCGCGTCAGTCCAACATGCCTCCCACAGGACCACCCCTCTCCATTTGCAGCCTTGTCTCCCCTTGCCTCTGTGTCCTCCATTCACCACCGTCTCCACTCCTGTCCCCTCCACACGCCCCTCGCACCCGTCACCTCAGAGTTGTGGTGTTTGCTCTGTGCGCCCTCCACGAGGCTGTAATTTTAGGTCACACTTCTTGGTCTGTGTGAAAGCTGTGCACAGCAGCGCTGCACTTGGGAGTGAAGAAAGCAGGTCAAGGCCATTCACTGCTCAGTCTGGTCTCAGGCTCGTGATTTAGTAAGGGACTGGGTCGGTGAGTGGGGAATCCCTTGTACCACAGCCTGTGTCGTATTTAAGGTCCGTGAAAACAGACTGCCTCACCACAAGCTAAGCAGAGCTTACACATCAACTGAATACACCTAATAACCTAGACACTTTTCAGTGAACTTGCGTTTTCGATTTTGTGCGTCACAACTTTGCAGACACAATCAGCTGTAAAACTTTCGCAAGCGTTGAATGCTATGCTTAGCGATCGCTAAGAAAGAGAGACGCGTGTGTGTGTGTGTGTGTGTGTGTGTGTGTGTGTGTGTGCGTGCGTGCGTGCGTGCGTGCGTGCGTGAGTGTGTGTGTGTGTGTGTGTGTGTGTGTGTGAGGGGTAGGGGTTGGGGTGGCGAGAGAGGATAACAGGGAAACATACATATATTCACACACACTCGCACGTACACACACGCCTGCGCGCACATGTACACATACACACACACCGACACACACACACACGCTCACGTCTGCACGCACATGCACACACACACACACACACATACGCACACACACACACACACACACACACACACACACACAAGAAGTCAGAGAAGGAGAGAGAGAGAGAGAGAGAGAGAGAGGGAGAGAGAGAGAGAGAGAGAGAGAGAGAGAGAGAGAGAGAGAGAGAGATTGATTGATTTATTGATCTTTATTTCGGCCAACGACCCATCACAATAAAAGCTTACTGTTTAAACAAGTCATAATAGTTTATATGTACATGTGTATGTATTTACAGCATCCGGTTTCATTTTCCTGGCTAAAATAAAAGTGACAGTTTCAGCCTTTTGCACACATTTCCATAAAATCAAGTAATATTTACATTCTATATCAGCAGGATCTGGAACTACACAGTGTACAAGTTCAGAGAGAACTGAACTTTAATTGAGGCCATCGGCCCATTGCAGTTTTTGTTCTCTCATCTTCAAGCCGTAGAAAATGTACATTTCGAGAGAGAGAGAAAGAGAGAGGGAGAGCGAGCGAGCGAGAGAGAGAGAGAGAGAGAGAGAGAGAGAGAGAGAGAGAGAGAGAGAGAGAGAGAGAGAGAGAGAGAGAGAGAGAGAGAGAGAGAGAGAGAGGTAGGGGGAAGTGAGGAAGGAAGGGGGGGGGGAGGGGGCAAGGATAAACAGACATATAGTCACACACACGCGCGCGCGCGCGCGCGCGCGCGCACACACGCGGAACGACAGACGGACGGACGGACGGACGGACGGACGCAGAATGATGGAGAGGCAGAGACTTACACGTGTAAATATAAAGACAGACAGACAGATAGACAGACAGACAGACAGACAGACAGACAGACAGACAGACAGACAGACAGACAGACAGACAGACAGACAGACAGACAGACAGACAGACAGACAGACAGACAGACAGACAGACAGACAGACAGACAGACAGACAGACAGACAGACAGACAGACAGACAGACAGACAGACAGACAGACAGACAAACGGGCAGGCAGGAGGGCAGGCAGGCAGGCAGACACGGAAACAGGCAGGCAGGCAGAGATATAAACAGGTAGACAGACTGAGAAAGTCAAACCGACACACATACAAAAGCACTCACAGTGTGGCAAAGAAGACACTAACTATCTCACTTGCAAGCACACAGGAATACAGACAGACTCGTATGCACAAGCTCTCGACTACAAGGACACACAAAACGTTGTCGCTCACAAAATCGTCATCGATTCATGCGCGCACACACACACACACACATACATACACATATACACACACATACACACACACACACACACACGTCTACAAGCAAGCACGCATAAACGCGCGTATACATTCTAACATGCACGCACATGCACAAAAGCTACAAGCACACATATACTGCAAAGTGAGAGTGAGAGAGAGAGAGAGAGAGAGAGAGAGAGAGAGAGAGAGAGAGAGAGAGAGAGAGAGAGAGAGAGAGAGAGAGAGAGAGAGAGAGAGAGAGAGAGAGAGACTGGGGAATGCATGCACACTCAAAGACACAAATGATAAAAACTTACTACAATTTTGATAAAGACACACAAATGTAACTAGACAAGGATAAGAGGGCGAGGGGAACGAATAAAATTAGAAACTAATTGTCATTGTTGGATTTGAACATTACACGTAAAACAGTAACATGGCGTATACAAATTGGAAAAGGCGACAGTTTACATTTTTAACTTCTGCATCGCGGTATCTTGAGCTGAACATCGACTTTTCGACTGCCTCGTGCTGGGTTCGATACTCGGTGTGCATGCACTCATGCAGAGGCAGGCACAGCTAAAGAGGGGGAAATTCTAACCATGCGCGGCCCTCTGACACAGAACTCTTCACTGTGACTCATCATTCATAACTGGGGATTTCACAAGGACTTTAAACTGTCAAGAGCTCCTTTCAATTCTCTGTCACTGAAAGCACGCAGTCACGATCGGGAAAAGACTCGTTGTCAGCTGTACAGTCTGTCTGTAGTCTCTGTCCTAAGTAGTCTCTGTCCTAAGTAGCCTCTGTCCTAAGTAGTCTCTGTCCTAAGTAGCCTCTGTCCTAAGTAGTCTCTGCCCTGAGTAGTCTCTGTCCTAAGTAGCCTCTGTCCTAAGTAGCCTCTGTCCTAAGTAGTCTCTGTCCTGAGTAGTATCTGTCCTAAGTAGTCTCTGTAATAAGTAGTCTCTGTCCTGAGAAGTATCTGTCCTAAGTAGTCTCTGTCCTAAGTAGTCTCTGTCCTAAGTAGTCTCTGTCCTGAGTAGTATCTGTCCTAAGTAGTCTCTGTCCTAAGTAGTCTCTGTCCTAAAGAGTCTCTGTCCTGAGTAGTATCTGTCTTAAGTAGTCTCTGTCCTAAGTAGCCTCTGTCCTAAGTAGTCTCTGTCCTGAGTAGTATCTGTCCTAAGTAGTTTATGTCCTAAGTAGTCTCTGTCCTAAGTAGTCTCTGTCCTAAGTAGTCTCTGTCCTAAGTAGTCTCTGTCCTAAGTAGTCTCTGTCCTGAGTAGTATCTGTCCTAAGTAGTCTCTGTTCTAAGTAGTCTCTGTCCTGAGTAGTATCTGTCCTAAGTAGTCTCTGTCCTGAGTAGTATCTGTCCTAAGTAGCCTCTGTCCTGAGTAGTATCTGTCCTAAGTAGTCTCTGTCCTAAGTAGCCTCTGTCCTAAGTAGTTTCTGTCCTATGTCCTAAGTGGTTTCTGTCTTAAGTAGTCTCTGTCCTAAGTAGTCTCTGTCCTAAGTAGTCTCTGTCCTAAGTAGTCTCTGTCCTGAGTAGTATCTGTCCTTAGTAGTCTCTGTCCTAAGTAGTCTCTGTCCTAAATAATCTCTGTCCTGAGTAGTCTCTGTCCTAAGTAGTTTCTGTCCTAAGTAGCCTCTGTGCTAAGTAGTCTCTGTCCTGAGTAGTATTTGTCCTAAGTAGTCTCTGTCCTAAGTAGTCTCTGTCCTGAGTAGTATCTGTCCTAAGTAGTCTCTGTCCTAAGTAGTTTCTGTCCTATGTCCTAAGTGGTTTCTGTCCTAAGTAGTCTCTGTCCTAAGTAGTCTCTGTCCTTAGTAGTCTCTGTCCTAAGTAGTCTCTGTCCCAAGTAGTCTCTGTCCGAAGTAGTATCTTTCCTGAGTAGTCTCTGTCCTAAGTAGTCTCTGTCCTAAGTAGTCTCTGTCCTAAGTAGTCTCTGTCCTAAGTAGTTTCTGTCCCAAGTAGTTTCTGTCCCAAGTAGTCTCTGTCCGAAGTAGTATCTGTCCTGAGTAGTCTCTGTCCGAATTAGTATCTGTCCTGAGTAGTCTCTGTCCTAAGTAGTTTCTGTCCTGAGTAGTCTCTGTCCGAAGTAGTCTCTGTCATAAGTAGTCTCTGTCCTGAGTAGTCTCTGTCCCAAGTAGTCTCTGTCCTAAGTAGTTTCTGTCCTAAGTAGTCTCTGTCCTGTGTAGTATCTGTCCTAAGTAGTTTCTGTCCTAAGTAGTCTCTGTCCGAAGTAGTCTCTGTCCTGAGTAGTCTCTGTCCCAAGTAGTCTCTGTCCTAAGTAGTTTCTGTCCTAAGTAGTCTCTGTCTTGTGTAGTCTCTGTTCTAAGTAGTCTCTGTCCTAAGTAGTTTCTGTCCTAAGTAGTCTCTGTCCGGAGTAGTCTCTGTCCTAAGTAGTTTCTGTCCCAAGTAGTCTCTGTCCTAAGTAGTCTCTGTTCTAAGTAGTCTCTGTTCTAAGTAGTCTCTGTCCGGAGTAGTCTCTGTCCTAAGTAGTCTCTGTCCTGAGTAGTCTCTGTCCCAAGTAGTCTCTGTCCTAAGTAGTCTCTGTTCTAAGTAATCTCTGTCCGGAGTAGTCTCTGTCCTAAGTAGTTTCTGTCCCAAGTAGTCTCTGTCCTAAGTATTCTCTTTTCTAAGTAGTCTCTGTTCTGAGTAGTCTATGTCCGGAGTAGTCTCTGACCTAAGTAGTTTCTGTCCAAGTAGTTTCTGTCCCAAGTAGTCTCTGTCCGAAGTAGTCTCTGTCCGGAGTAGTCTCTGTCCTAAGTAGTTTCTGTCCCAAGTAGTTTCTGTCCTAAGTAGTATCTGTCCTGAGTAGTCTCTGTCCCAAGTAGTCTCTGTCCTAAGTAGTATCTGTCCTGAGTAGTCTCTGTCCCAAGTAGTCTCTGTCCTAAGTAGTGTCTGTCCTAAGTAGTCTCTGTCCTAAGTAGTCTCTGACCTAAGTAGTCTCTGTCCGGAGTAGTCTCTGTCCTAAGTAGTTTCTGTCCCAAGTAGTTTCTGTCCCAAGTAGTCTCTGTCCGAAGTAGTATCTGTCCTGAGTAGTCTCTGTCCCAAGTAGTCTCTGTCCTAAGTAGTTTCTGTCCTAAGTAGTCTCTGTCCTAAGTAGTCTCTGTCCTAAGTAAATTCTGTCCTGAGTAGTCTCTGTCCGAAGTAGTCTCTGTCCTAAGTAGTTTCTGTCCTGAGTAGTCTCTGTCCCAAGTAGTCTCTGTCCTAAGTAGTTTCTGTCCTAAGTAGTCTCTGTCCTAAGTAGTTTCTGTCCTAAGTAGTCTCTGTCCTGTGTAGTCTCTGTCCTAAGTAGTCTCTGTCCTAAGTAGTCTCTGTCCTAAGTAGTCTCTGTCCTAAGTAGTCTCTGTCCTAAGTAGTCTCTGTCCTAAGTAGTCTCTGTCCTAAGTAGTCTCTGTCCTAAGTAGTCTCTGTCCTAAGTAGTCTCTGTCCTAAGTAGTCTCTGTCCTAAGTAGTCTCTGTCCTAAGTAGTCTCTGTCCTAAGTAGTCTCTGTCCTAAGTAGTCTCTGTCCTAAGTAGTCTCTGTCCTGAGTAGTCTCTGTCCTAAGTAGTCTCTGTCCTAAGTAGTCTCTGTCCTGAGTAGTCTCTGTCCTAAGTAGTCTCTGTCCTAAGTAGTCTCTGTCCTAAGTAGTCTCTGTCCTAAGTAGTCTCTGTCCTAAGTAGTCTCTGTCCTGAGTAGTCTCTGTCCTAAGTAGTCTCTGTCCTAAGTAGTCTCTGTCCTGAGTAGTCTCTGTCCTTAGTAGTCTCTGTCCTAAGTAGTCTCTGTCCTAAGTAGTCTCTGTCCTAAGTAGTCTCTGTCCTAAGTAGTCTCTGTCCTAAGTAGTCTCTGTCCTAAGTAGTCTCTGTCCTGAGTAGTCTCTGTCCTAAGTAGTCTCTGTCCTAAGTAGTCTCTGTCCTAAGTAGTCTCTGTCCTAAGTAGTCTCTGTCCTAAGTAGTCTCTGTCCTGAGTAGTCTCTGTCCTAAGTAGTCTCTGTCTAAGTAGTCTCTGTCCTAAGTAGTCTCTGTCCTAAGTAGTCTCTGTCCTGAGTAGTCTCTGTCCTAAGTAGTCTCTGTCCTAAGTAGTCTCTGTCTGAGTAGTCTCTGTCCTAAGTAGTCTCTGTCCTGAGTAGTCTCTGTCCTAAGTATTCTCTGTCCTAGTAGTCTCTGTCTAGTAGTCTCTGTCCTCAGTAGTCTCTGCCCTAAGTAGTCTCTGTCCTGAGTAGTCTCTGTCCTAAGTAGTCTCTGTCCTAGTAGTCTCTGTCCTAAGTAGTCTCTGTCCTGAGTAGTCTCTGTCCTAAGTAGTCTCTGTCCTAAGTAGTCTCTGTCCTAAGTAGTCTCTGTCCCCGGTAGAACTCTGTCCTGAGTAGTCTCTGTCCTAAGTAGTTCTGTCCTAAGTAGTCTCTGTCCTAAGTAGTCTCTGTCCTAAGTAGTCTCTGTCCTAAGTAGTCTCTGTCCTAAGTAGTCTCTGTCCTAAGTAGTCTCTGTCCTAAGTAGTCTCTGTCCAAGTAGTCTCTGTCCTAAGTAGTCTCTGTCCTAAGTAGTCTCTGTCCTAAGTAGTCTCTGTCCTAAGTAGTCTCTGTCCTGAGTAGTCTCGTCTAAGTAGTCTCTGTCTAAGTAGTCTCTGTCCTAAGTAGTCTCTGTCCTAGTAGTCTCTGTCCTAAGTAGTCTCTGTCCTAAGTAGTCTCTGTCCTAAGTAGTCTCTGTCCTAAGTAGTCTCTGTCCTAAGTAGTCTCTGTCCTAAGTAGTCTCTGTCCTAAGTAGTATCTGTCCGTAGTAGTCTCTGTCCTAAGTAATCTCTGTCCTGAGTAGTCTTGTCC
>JAWQFJ010019737.1:57500-67500 GCA_034096865.1 Theodoxus fluviatilis | reverse complement strand
TTTGCGGATGATGTGGTACTTTTGTTTACCACATCAGCAGAAGTTCAGACTCAGATAGACAACATTGCATGTGCGTCTAAACAAACTGCTCTGGAAGTCAATAGAGATAAGACCAAAGTCATAGTTTTCCCCAAAGGAGGGCACCTAGCACAATGTGAAAAATGGTTTTTAAATGGAAAACAACTTGATGTAGTGCATAATTACAAATACCTGGGTTATACGTTTCCGACTAGGCCCTCAACCACAGTATCCTCAGACAGTCTGCCTACTGCAGCAAAATTAAAACAAAAAACAACGCATCTGTTTAAAATGATGTGGAACCTTAAGAATATAAACCTAGAATACATTTTCCTCCTCTATGACGCACAGGTCCAGTCTTCCCTACTATACGCAGCAGAGATATAAGGTCTTGAGGAACATAAAAATTTAGAAAAGCTTACCTGTCTGCTTGTAAACGGTTTTTAAATGTGGATTATGGAACACCTAACAGTTTGATCTATTGAGAAACAGGAAGGTTTCCACTTGCTATAAACAGTACAACGAGAGCAATAAAGTAGTGGCTAAGACTTTACTAAAAGGACCGATGATAGGCTACCCAGGCAAGCCTACCTCATGCTATCTAACACAATCATCCCAGATGATCTAAACTGGGCAAAAGCAGTTGAAAATGTAATATGCTAGGCCGGCTATGCATATATCTGGAGAAATGGAGGCGCCGCTACTGAGAGAATGTTTCTGATAAAACTGACAACTAGACTGCAAGATTGCTATAGGAAGAGATGGAACAGCAACATTCGTGAAAGTGAAAGATTCAGATGTATCTATCCTTGAAAAGAACTTTATAATGTGAAAAATACTTAGAATTCATTGAAATTTAAAAAATTCAGAGACGTATTTATCCGATTTCGATTTGGAGTGAATGAATTACCTGGTAACAAACATTCTATGCGCAGCCGCAACGTAGACCAACATTGCCTCCTTTGTTGTGAAATTGAGAATGAGAAACATTTTCTATTTCATTATACTTTGTATAATGATCTACGCAATAAATAGATAAAGGAATACATTAAATGTCCAGAAGCTGCTGAAGTCACCTCTTTGATAGATGGACGTGGATACATGAAAACACGCAAGGTTGGTGACAACGACTCTTTCAGCCTCATTAGCTATATATTTAAATATTTTTCGGCGTTCTCTTCGGAAATAGAAGGCGAGAGTATTTTATCCAATCATGCTTGTATTTGCTGACGATTGTTTATTAGGGAAATCCTTCTCAGGGTTGTATTAAACCTGCTGGGTGAGTTAGGCTTGTAGCGAGGACCGTGCTTTAACGCAGTCTCACGCCCCATCGCCACATGCAGGACGTTATCAGTTAACGACAAGCATAGTAACAAGTCTGCTCTCGAACTCGGGGTTGCACTGATAACGTTGGGCAATAGCGAACTGGAACAGAATTGAACCAGGACGGGTCTATCGATCCGAAGGAGGCAGTGAGTATCGTATCACGATATAGTCCCTGCCTCGCCTTCTGCTGAAAATGACGCAGGTGATCTCACCCGTATTGGAATCACGTTCCACCCGTGGAAAAAATCTTCTAGTTCATCTTTGGCAATTTTATATTTTAAAAGAAGTAGCATGACACATAACGGTCCCCTGCACTTTCTAGTGGCTGAGTGGTCAGCGCGCTGGACCTGCAGTCCCTCGCGGCTGGTGGGTGCGGTGTTCGAAGCTGCCCGGATTCTGGAGTTGCATCCTTGAGCATGGTGCTTTACTCACGTTGCTTCTCCCCACCCCGGAGTAAACCGGGTACCTGTGAGGGCTGAATTGGAAGATTGTGAAAGCTAACTTTGGGGCGTTCATCCGCAGCCTGGTTGCATGCTCCCCAGGGAGTTGAGATGGTGTTGGAGTGATAAAAAGAAGTAGCTAGCCTAATGACCAGGGGGTAAATGTGTGCTGTTAGAGCATCCATCAATGGGTGGAAAGTCGCATATAAAATAGAGCACCTTTACCTTTCTCAAGCAACGTAAGTTTGCATCGCAAAACCATATTTCATACATCCGTTTGTGTGCGTGCGTGTGATATAAGGGGGAGGGGGCTGGAGGAGGCTGTGTGTGTGTGTGTATGTGTGTGTGTGTGTGTGTGTGTGAGTAAAACATTTCTTTTGATATACATGTATGTATGTATGTGTGTGTGTGATTGCTCGTTGGTGCGTGAGTGCTTGTGCGCGCGTGCGCGTGTCTGTGTATGTGCTAGAGTATGTGTGCTTGTGCGCGCGCGCGCGTGTGTGCAAGTGTATGCTACTGTAGCCTGTCCTGTGTGCGCAGAGCCTGGCGCATCAGAGTTTGGCCTGCGGTCCCGCATGCGACGACATTGACGTCATCTATGCTTCGCGAAGGACGTCAGCGATGACGTGTATTTATGTCTAGTTTCATAAAAGTGTCTATGCTCGAAAATTGTTCACACACAAAAGTCTTTCACTCAACATTCAAGTACAGCAGCAGATAGTGCAAGGGAGGTAACCAGAGCCCGTGGTCATTTTTTCTCATCTCAAACAAATTATTTCCAATTTGCCGCTACCACTGGTAGCGACGGCTGTTTATTATTTTGAAAAAACACAACATTGAGGAAAAGCATTGAAAAGGACATAACTAGAATATTCTAAAAAATTGTATCTAAAAAATGTATGAGATCTTCCCCTGAAATGTTCCAAACAAGGGAGTTAACCCAACTTTTAGGTTGTTTACAGGGCGGAAAAAGGCCATAAACCTGAAATAGTGCGGAATATCCGGCCCTAGGGAAGGTTCCGCCACCCCTAAAGCCTTTCCTCAAGTTGTGTTTTACTCATGCAAAGATGAGCCGAATGAACAGTGAGACATACTCCATCAGTGTCAGCAAAATGAGTCCCAGTTGGGCCCTCATTCGCCCCGTTCAACAACATTATGTATGAACTGTACACAAAAATGATGAGCTCCACTGTATTACTCAGTACTGGTAAAATCACACTATTTACACGAGTCCGCAAAATATATGAGTCCCAGTTGGGCCCTCATTCGCCCCGTTCAACAACATTATGTATGAACTGTACAACAAAAATGATGAACTCCGCTGTATTACTCGGTACTGTAAAAATATACTATTGACACAAGTCCGCGAAAATGACCGCAATATGAGTCCCAGTTGGGCCCTCATTTGCCTCGTTCAACAACATTATGTATGAACTGTACAACAAAAATCATGAACTCCGCTGTATTGCTCAATACTGTAAAAATATACTATTTACACAAGTCCGCAAAATGTCATTTGCGGTTTCCTATATGGCTTATGACATGTCAAACGAAATCAAACTTAAAGTCACCCTAACTACGCATGTCCACAAAATGAGCCCCAATTGGACCCTCATTTTGAAGTACAAGGAAGCGAGGAACCTATGGTACTAAGACAGAAAGTGAGCTCTCAATGGCCATGTCCTAAATCCACTTCTAAATTGATAAAACTCATGAACTCGGATGCACGAAAGGAAAGCGTTAGACTTCCATCTACCCGCCTGTCAAATTTGCGCATCTGAAGCCCCATGCTGCGCCATGTGTGACGCCCCTCCTATTAGGAAGCTATGTGAGGTGTCACGCTCTAGCCCATGCCCGCTACTTCTAATGCCAGCCGCAGTTCGGTGCAGAATTGAGTTCTTGTTACGGCTTGTCAATCAGAATTGCAGAATAATGGCCCATGTTAGCTAGGTCTATGCGCCATGCACACGACTGGACATTGGGCGCCCAATGGGATTTGTTCGATCGTGTGAACAGAAGTTTTCCCCTCGCTATGCTTGTAGTGACGGAAGTTGAGCTTGATGTTCCTGCTGGACACGGTGACATTCTGCGATAAGAGGTTATGGTCTGCTGAGGATTGGGGAGATCACGCTAGCGAGCACATGGCTTTGAAACGCAATCGAGCAAGTAAACCAGTGAGGATATTGGGCACGACTGGAAAAGATCCGAAAGTAGATCTTGTGTTACTAGGAGTCTGCTGTCTGCTGCAGGCTTTCCCTTCTAATACCCTATGAGCATTTTCTTGATCAGGAAGCTTGTAGCGGAATCAGGGATTTCAAGTAATTTGTGAATGAAACTAATAGCTGAAACGGCTGTTGTGATCGACCAGGCTGCATACTGCTCATCGTACAAGTACGCAATAAAGAGCTTGAGGGTACTGCCTGGAATTGGTAGCGATACTGTACCAAGAAGTTGGTTGTGGAAAATCGTAAACTGGGTCCAGGTTCTTGTGTAGCTTTTGATCGTGTTTTCTGCCAAGGAGAACTTAAGCAGATTTGCTGCGGTGTCCTCTAGATCAGCGAGCTTGGGACTGTTGAAACTGCCTTTGTGGGATCTGAAACGCTCCTCCTGGAATCGTGAAAGTGCGTCAGCAATGACATTTTGAGCCCCGGGCACATGTAAGGCCGTAAGAACTAGATTAATCTTCAGACAAAAGAAAACTAGCCTACGGATCAGCACCATGACTAATGGTTCCTATGAAGTTTGTTTGTTCAGCACAGACACAAGAGCCATGTTGTCTGTGTGAATCGTGAGTTGTTTGTTTTGCAGCTGTGGGCCCCCATTCTCTACTGCCAGCACTATAGGTACAATTCCAGGAGGGTTATGTTCTGTCCTAGCCACCAACTGTTCCATCTACCTTGAAACCATTGCTTTCCTAGGATTGCTGCAAAAGCTACCAAGCCTGACGCGTCTGTGTAAAGGCTCAGATCCGACCCTGCGTACTTGCGCTGTTCAAGGAAGAAACTCTTCCCATTATGGTGTTGTAGGAAAGACAACCACATTCTAAGGTCTTCTTTCGCTCCTGCTGACAACCGGATTCTGAAGTGTTGCGCCCTAACACCTATAGTTAGATCAAACAGTCTGCGAAGAAATGGGCGACCTGGGACCACCGCCTTGCATGTGAAACTGAGGAGACCTAAAACTGATTGAAGTTCCTTCAGGGTATCATTCTTTTTGCCAGCATGGTCTGACTTTCTTTGATGCATTGATTGAGCTTATCCTGGGGGAGACGGACAAAATTTTCAACTGTGTCAATCTCGAATCCAAGGAAAGACATTCTGATGGAAGGCGGGAAAGTTTTTTCAGGCGCCATGGGTATTCCAATGTCCGCACATAACTCCAGGAAATGAGCTAACTGCACCGACCTAACTTGCTGGGAAGCTGCGACAAGTATGAAATCATCCAGATAGTGTGTCATATTAATGTTGAATTTAGTTTTAGCTATCCACTCGACTGCTGAGCTAACTGCATCAAAAAGCTGACACGTTGAGGAACATCCCGTCTGTAGAGCTAGGTAAACAAAGAACGAATCTTTCCATTTGAAAACAAAGAGGTGGTAGTCTTCCGGGTGCACCGGCAAGATGCGAAAGGCCTTCTTCACGTCTGTCTTAGCCATGTAAGCTGAGTCGCGATGGTCCCTGACTAGTTGGACTGCTTGCTGTACCGTAACATATTTCACTGCCCTACGCTCATCTGGTATCCCATCATTAACACATTGTTCTTCCGGGTGGGAAAGGTGGTGAATAATTCTGAACACTCCCGGGGCCTTTTTGGGCACAATTCCAACTGGGGAACACTGAAAATCAGCAAAAGGAGGAGACTCAAACGGACCTAGCACCCGACCAGCTGCAATTTCACTAACTATATAATCCTCCACTGCTTTTGGGCATACTTCAACTGATTTTAGATTGTTATGAACACTGTTGTGAGCTACACCCTGAAAACCCACCCTAAAAACCATAACGAAAATCTTCCACTAATGTTGTCTTAATCTGTTCATTGTATCCTTCTAGACAAAAGTCGAGGCGTTCTGGTTTGACTGGTGTGGGCGGTTTAATTTTGAGAGGGGTTTTGCCCCCCTTGCTGGCTGTTAGCGTTTGAAGGGGCTGATCTAGTTTTTGGGTTGCCTCCCCTGCATTTTGAGCTTGGTTGCTGGCCTTTGTTGCACAAGTGGCAAATGTGGCTGTGGTTGCCTGTGCTCCTCTGGAGCAGACCCCAGGTCTGTGGTAGTCAAAGCAGAATTTGTATGGGACGGGGTGGGTTCGTTTTCCGTCGTTGCTATTGCCCCGAAATGGCCGGTTCCCCGTGGCTGGGCTCTGTGGCAGCGGCTTTAGCCTGTATTTAGCGTACAGATCCGGGTGACTTTGTCCCCAAGCTAGGAGCCCCTCCTGTATCCTCTGCCTAATTTCGAGGTCGTATTGGGCCCAGTCAGCGTTTTCTTCGATCAGGCCCAGCACCACCTCACAATGGGCGGTCAGCCCTGATAGCAAGCTAGGGTAAGCCCCCCCCTGTATATCGACAAAAATATGTTCCAGGCTCTCTGCCACTTGGTAACGATGTTTGTCTGGCAGCAGTTCTGGAAGAACTGACGTCACAGTAAATGAAAATACCGTGACGTCACAGTAAATGAAAATACCGGAATAAGTTCCGGTTGCTCTAATAATCTGGAATACAATTTAATTACAAAACAATTTCTTTTGCTAAGGCAACCAACAGAAAACATTCACAATTTTCCCTGCATAAACATCACCTTGTTTGTTCATTTCATTGACTCATCTGCTTTTATGTCTCTCAGGTGAAGAAGTCCAAGCGAGGCTGGTGGGGAGCTCCGTGCCCTATGAAGGACGCGTGGAAGTCCTGTATGGGGGAGCATGGGGGACGGTGTGTGACGATGGCTGGGACGCGAGCGACGCGAGGGTCGTCTGTCGGATGCTGGGTCTCTATAGCGGGTGAGTGACGTCACAACCCATTTGCGTACAACGCGCAATTGGTGTTGCTTCACGAACGTGAGTAGTTCCTAACACAGAACTGATCGCACTGGCGGGACGGACGGGATATTTCAGAGTTTCGGTGTGTTACGGGACAGAGCAACCAGTTCCATTATGTCTAGGGGTTAAACTATTTGTAGCCTGCCTCGCAACACTCAAAAACCGGTCATTTAACGTATTTGTGACCATCCACCACGGATTGAGACGCTTTGTCCCTGGAACCATTCGGCGCTAGCACTGGAAATAGGTACAAGGGGTGTGGGTTGTCGATTTTGAGTTTTTGGTTGTTTCTGGTTCAGTAATCCTTTATCTACAAGTTTCTGTAAATATTTTAGTAAAATTCACTTCCAAAGTTAGTAAAAATGTTTTTAATAAGCACTAACCGTCCGATTTGGGCAAAGCAATCGTGCAAAAATCAACACTTTTTAACTACCTGTCACCCCTCTATTGTTTGAGTGAACCCATTGTGTTACACATGATTGTGTGGAAAGGTCTTTGTTACCAAGAATACGATTGGTTGGTTTCAAATAGAAAGCCAATTAGAAGGCTGAAAACAATAATCCTGAGGGGACACCTTTGTAAACAACACGTCACCAAGGCTGGGGTTCCGCGCCGTGATTGGCCAAATGCGTGCACGTGACGTCAATCGGCCAACCAGCGCGAGGCTTCTATTCAAGATGGCGTCCCATAGCGTGTCTGAAGAAAATTTAATTGTTGTCAAAGCTTTGAATTCCGCTCGAGATTCTAACATTACGGACCACGGAGATAGTGAACAGATAGAAAGTTTAATCCGAGACTACAACACCAGCATCAGAGGAAGATGGTTTCAGCGACGATGACGAGGAAAGTGGTGATGAAGTGAAGGTTGGTTTGGGTGAGGAAGGATCCGAAGGTGAAGATAGTGCACAGAGTGACAGTGACAACGACGATCAACCACTGGTTGCTGAATGTGATGTGAACAATGAACAGTATCATGCAACTCAACATCCTGATGAGGAAAGGCGAAAGGTGGAGGGATTTGACTGCAGATGCAAAGTCAAGAAGGCTGAGGGTTCTACGGAGTCAACAAAGCAGGGTTGCATTGCACAGTTTTCTGATGATGAGGTGATGGCAAGAAGACTGGACATGAAGGAGTTCTCAGAAGGTAACTATTCATACTTACTCTATGCTGAAATATTTTTCATTAGTATTTAATTTGAATTTCATCGTGCAAGTTCGTAAAATTCGTTAGTGATAGCTGTTACCAAGAGAGGTGAAAGATAGCAGAAGCAATACTATTCTTGATAAACAGTGTTTTACTGTTGTCTATTCTGTAGTGATCGCTTGCCTACAGCTTAGGCCTACAGTTCAGACTAACATTTATTTAATGTGACCCTCCATCACATTTTGAATGGCATAATGAATTGTGTCCACATTCAGGGATCTCGCTAAGATTTTTGCTTACCGGTATTCCCCCACAACCTAACTCCAGCCTCCCAGCAAGAATCGGTCCCAGTCACGTTACTACCGGTAATGAGTACGTGTTCAAAATACATGCTTACTATTATTGTCATTCAAAGTGTAAGAGTATTCATGTACACTACAGGCTCTGAACATCCATGAAGAATTCTTGCTGAGTTGTTGTTTTTTCCCCCCATTACAATCGGTGCTTGCTGCTTTCTCTCGGTCGTCGGGATCGACAGTTAAACGAAAATCCAGTGCTGTCGGTTCGTAGCCGGTAATTTACCGGCTATACTTTACTACACAAACATTTTAGTGTAATCTCATATCACATAGCATTTTGTTTTGTGTTTCTTGGACCTGTGCACATTAGCACTGATTTTAAAATTATTATGAATAGGTTTTTGATCAGTAAGCCATTGTGACAATTTAGCCGTGAACGTACATTTTCGTGTATTTTCTGAAACAATGTTGACAATAAATTACTTTATGTTTCAAACTGAAAATTTGTGTGTTAGATGTTTATGTTATGTTGTATGACTGTGCCAAATTTCAAAGAAATGCATGCATGGTTGCTAAGGAAACTGTTGTGCTGAAGTTTCAAAACTTTTATTTCAAATTTTCTCAGAAACACATTTCCGAGGGTGGGTATATTCAAATACCTGTAACTCGGAGACTAATTGTCCGATTTTCAAACGGTTTTCACCATTGTGATTGCCATTTAAAATACTTTTAGACAGAGTAAAAAACTGAAAATGGCCCAGGGGGACAAAGCGACTCATTCCGTGGTGGAGGGTCACATTTGTGCACAACAGTACCAAGTCACCAACAAAGTCAGTGGAGGAAATCTCAAGAAAACATTTAATGATGATAACAATCATGAAGATTAAGAAATAATAAGTCTTACTATTCAGTTAATGTCTGCAGCAGCCAACCTAAATACCATATGCAAGAGTGCGTTGTCCGTTCATCAGAGGGAGAGACCGATACCTTCCGATGGATTCAGAGAAGGGATGAATTTTCCAGGTGTCCACCACAAAGGATGGGCAGAAAGATGACATCTAGAATTTTTGGGGTGTAGAAGTCTATGGAAAGTGATCTTAGCTCTTCACGCTTGGGTGAGCAGGTAGAGGGACATATGTTGAACAGAGCTTGGTGGGGCTATTACGGAGGTACTTTGATATTTTTCCGTAGGATGTCTTCTTCCTTGCTCCTCCGGACGCTGTGCGTTTATTCTTGCTGTGGATATATCTAAGTGCCGGGGTCGGTTGAACAGTTACTGAAAAAGAGTGGAAGACATGCAACCGACAGTGGTTCTTTCTTGAGAAAGTGGGGCCCTGAAAAGGGCCGTTTGGGGGTTATTCTTCAGCCGATGCATTTCATCTGGAAAGGCTTCCCTAAACGAGCCACACCAGTGGACTCGTCTGAGGAGATGGATGTGGAAAGACGGCCAAGCTGGCGGGCCATACAAGCAAGCAAGCAACAGCATCTGACTGGCAAACGATATTGGTTAATTCTCAGTGAATTCTCAGTGATTCATACAGAAAATGACAAAATAACGACGGTTCGAAAAAAAGCCACCTTTAAGAACGCAGCCAATCAGATGTTGTGTCTCGCCAGTTTGTGTTTCCCGCCAGCTTGACTGTCTTTCTCGCAGCTCTCTCTTCGGAAAAGTCTACTAGTGTGGCCCGTTTATGGAAGCCTTTCCTTTCATCTTGCTGTCTTGGTGACCGGTCTCGGAGAGGCGGG
>JAWQFJ010019737.1:40000-50000 GCA_034096865.1 Theodoxus fluviatilis | reverse complement strand
ATCTCCCGATGAACGTCCGAACTAGCAAACGTGGGCGGATAGAAATGTTCAATTTTAGTAGATTTTGGGAACGTTAATACTGATCAGTGAGAATGGCTAAACGGCTCTTATCTGTCTTGTCAATGGTGCCAGCGCAAACGCCATCCCAATGGACAAACTTACAAGGAAGGGATGTCATCTCATCGACGAAATGACAAACAGTCCTGTCCGACTTGACGTCGACTCTGCACTCCGAATTTCTCAACTTAAGAGACAAACTTCTCTCAGCAGAAGCTGGTTTCCGTCTAGTGCACGCACTGACCAGTACCAGAGCTTAGAGGCGCGTTTGTTAGCCGTAGAATCTCGAGGGCTTGGTGTTTCCTACGTTTCTCGCTCATTAGCAGTAGGTACGTCTCCCTCTCCGTTGACTAGCCATCGAGACGAGCCACTTGCCTAACAAAAGCGCCCTATCTGTAGCGAACACTATTTTAGTTTTTAACTCGGATCAATCCAGAGTCCAACCCCGAATTGGACCTCCCGTTTGTGTATCTGTCCCTGTGCAAACCTCCAACCACGGCACCTTGAGGCCACTGCGGCCGACAGAACCCTCTGACGTGCCACCACCCGAAAAACTGCAAGAGCTTTTGAAGATGGCCGCTGTTGTCACATTGAAGCTGCGCGAGCAAGGCGAGACAGAGCTGCTTCAACCTCAGTCCAGACCGATGCCTTATCTGCAGCCGCCTGTGTGACTCGGAGTTTGGACTTCGGAGCCACATGCGTATCCACAGATGATTGCACAGCTAGTCGTCTTCCTCGACATCTAGAGACAACCAAGAAGAAGAAGAAGAAGAAGAAGAAGAAGAAGAAGAAGAAGAAGAAGAAGAAGAAGAAGAAGAAGAAGAAGAAGAAGAAGAAGAAGAAGAAGAAGAAGAAGAAGAAGAAGAAGAAGAAGAAGAAGAAGAAGAAGAAGAAGAAGAAGAAGAAGAAGAAGAAGAAGAAGAAGAAGAAGAAGAAGAAGAAGAAGAAGAAGAAGAAGAAGAAGAGGAAGAAGAATAATAAGAAGAAGAAAAAGAGGAATAGGAAGATGAAGAGGAGGAAGAAGAAGAAGAAGAAGAAGAAGAAGAAGAAGAAGAAGAAGAAGAAGAAGAAGAAGAAGAAGAAGAAGAAGAAGAAGAAGAAGAAGAAGAAGAAGAAGAAAGAAGAAGAAGAAGAAGAAGAAGAAGAAGAAGAAGAAGAAGAAGAAGAAGAAGAAGAAGAAGAAGAAGAAGAAGAAGAAGAAGAAGAAGAAGAAGAAGAAGAAGAAGAAGAAGAAGAAGAAGAAGAAGAAGAAGAAGAAGAAGAAGAAGAAGAAGAAGAAAGAAGAAGAAGAAGAAGAAGAAGAAGAAGAAGAAGAAGAAGAAGAAGAAGAAGAAGAAGAAGAAGAAGAAGAAGAAGAATAAGAAGAAGAAGAAGAAGAAGAAGAAGAAGAAGAAGAAGAAGAAGAAGAAGAAGAAGAAGAAGAAGAAGAAGAAGAAGAAGAAGAAGAAGAAGAAGAAGAAGAAGAAGAAGAAGAAGAAGAAGAAGGAGAAGAAGAAGAACAAGAAGAAGAAGAAGAAATATTGAAGTTTGTTTGTAGGTAACATTTTCCATGTTAGTGCCCGTGTCTGACGTCTCGTTGTTTCCTAGACGTTGGTGCATAAAGTGTTTGTTACGTTACGCCACGTTATATTCTTTCATCCATGCCAGGTCATGACATGGAACGTTGCATGACGTCACGTCACTTTACGTCATCACATGTCATGCCATGTGAAATTGCATGACGTCACGTCGCGTTGCGTTATGGTGTGTCATATCATGACCCATTGCATCATGTCACGTCACTTCACGTCGTGATGTCATTTTATGATATGATATGTTAGGTCATGTTTCTATAAGCCAACTTGTGTCGTGTCATGTCCAATTTTCTGTGAGTGATGATGAGTGTACTGAATTTAAAAGTACATTTTCTTCTTAAATTTAATCATTTAAACTTGCAAAACGATGACCTATGCAAATGTACAAATTTTAGACCATTGACGGATATTAAATTCTCTTATTTGTTGATTGGCGAAAAAGGGCAAACCATCTGACAATGATGAAACGCAGTGCTGTCTATGTTTGCATTGCAGGAGCGATGTTCAAGCTACGACTAATGCCGCTTTTGGTAATGGATCATCAGTTCCAATTTGGATGGACAACGTCAACTGCGCGGGCACAGAGAGCAACATTGCTTTCTGCAGTCACAATGGATGGGGAACTCACGACTGCCAGCACAGCGAAGATGCTGGAGTCATTTGCAGACCACAAGGTATTTGCTCTGCTGCTACTCGATGTATCTAACCAGTACATTTGTTGTTTGCAGGTTTTACGATGAGGCGCTGCAAGTTTCTTTTGCAAATTAAATCTGACCAGTAAAACTTCTCTGTCTCTTACTCTGTGCTTGCATAAAAACATAAATGTAAAGGTGCTCTTTTTATATTGCGACTTTCCCTCCCACTGATGGGTTCTCAAATCTCTCACTTTTACCCCCTGGTCATCGGGCTACTTCATTTTATCATTCGAACACTATCCCTACTCCCTGGGGGCCATGCAACCAGGCTGCGGATGAGCGCGCCAAAGTTAGCTTCCACAATTTTCCAGCTCAGACCTCACAGGTACCCATTTTACTCCTAGATGGGGAGAAGCAATGTGAGTTAAGCACCTTGCTCAAGGATGCAAGTCCGTACCCGCGTAGCTTCGAACGCCGCACCCACAAGCCGCGAGCAACTGCAGGTCAAGCGCGCTGACCACTCTGCCACACGCACGCACAAAGTCCAGCTGCATCCCTCGAGTTTGCCAAATGCGGGTCAATGCTGACTTTGTCCATACAATGATCAGATGAAAAGCACATGCGATGTTTTTGTCTGTTCGAGGATCAATTTTTGCTTCTGTCTTACTGTTCATGGCAATGCCACAAATAAAATAAGAAAACACGCTTAGGAATCTCTAGGCTTAGTGTCGCTATCCATATACTGACAAATTCCCTCATCTCTGTTTTACCATTTGAACCCTGAACACTCCATTATTAACACTATAGATATTGCCGTTTAATAGCGCTACATCCAACCCAGTACCAACAACTTCACGCATACACCCAGTCTATCTTCAGTCTTCCCATCTCTTGGCTCCAAACACCGCTCTATGGCCACACTCTGTCGACATCCCCATGCCCTTCCATAGCCCTGACCCACAACCGTCCTTCTTCTCTGGAATAACCCCCCTCCCCGGACACCTGGCACCCATTTCACTCACACACAGACAGACAGACACACACACACACGCACAGTTGCACTCATTCACACATACACACACTCACACACAGACAGACAGACAGACAGACACACACACACATTCACACACACACACACACGCACACACATGCACACATTCACACACACGCACATTCGCACACGCACATGCACACATACATTCACACACATTCACATACGCACATCCATATTCACATGCACATTCACATACACATTCACACACACACAAGCATTCACACACACATTCACACACACATTCACACACACATAAATACACGCACACACATTCACACGCATTCAGACACACACAGACACACACACACACATACACACTCACACACACACATTCACACACTGACATGCACACAATCATTCATACACACACATTCACACACACACATTCACACACACAAATACACACACAGTGTCACAAGCAGGTATAAGATGATTAATCTTCAGGTTTTGGATCGTTTTCTGTCTAGGGGTAAACTGCACCTACCTACTTGGAACCTTCCATTCTCATTCAAACAAGGATGAAATAAGTCTGTAAATGAGAGATGGGAATACAGAAATCAAAATTCAAAGTTCTTTAATCATGGGTAAGTCAAATGCTTAAGTGAGAAATTGCTGATACAATAAACAATGAATTAAATCTAACCATGATAAGCAAAATAAATCATTCCCCAAAAATATAACCAAACTACGATGTCTGCCAGACCAATATGATACTTAACTGAGTTTCAACGTTTTCAGCCAATCAGAGGCGAGTGTGCCTGCGCGGGCACGAGAGCGGAGCACAACTTGAGGGAGAGAGGGTTTTGGATAACCATTGAGGAATTCACTTTCACAACTGATGAAAAAGAGATGCCCTACATGGGAGCGGGCAGGAGGTATTCTTTTCCAAGTAGATGAAGCGGGGTCTTGAGACTTGAACTTGGGCTGGCTGTGGTGGAGAGAGCTCAGGGGATGAACGTAGATGAAGACTCGTAGCTCGGTCCTCTGTGTAGATTATTAGCAGACGACACAGTTACGCCTATCGTGACAGGCGGCGGGACAGCTGTGAGCATATGGGGAACATCGGCGCAAGGACGGAGGTAGTCTCCGCTCTATAGCAGGGCTTTTCCTGACCACCGGAGAACTTCTGAAGTCATTTTCCCAGGGCAGGGCGACGGTGGCGCATTCTCTGCAGGGGGGGAAAACTTGCAAAGGTGAAACTTGTAAACTTGAGGCTGAGGTTTTCCTCCAGGCGAGAGCGAGTGCAGAATTCCATTCAGCACACTGGCGATACGGCGTTACACGTGGAAAGCGGCGGGCATTGCTCTGGAACTTTCTGTAGCCGAAACTTCATCCTTTTCACAGCTCGCACCGCAGGCGATCATACGAACAGGGCACCCCTTACCATCATAGTCTGTTCCTGTGAAAAAAACTCGAACGGGCGCCCCGTATCTCAATGCAACACGGGTTAAATATGACAGCCAAAACCTTCTCGCTGTTTTCGTCCAATCACATCATTAGAGATGGTCTTGAGTCGCGTTTTCCTCCAACTGACCAATCACTTGTCCGTCTAGCCAGTCATTTCTCATTGATCAGTTAATCGAGCCACCTCATTTGTCTGCCTTCTGAAAAGTTCACTGGGGATTGGTTAATGGTTAAACACCAACTGAGATGTGCTCGATCTCAGATTAAACGTTCTATTAAGTCAATCTCACTGTAGGAAGGAAAACAAGGTTCACTATCAGGTTTCCCTTCTAAGTTTCCACACACATAGCACACTTCCTGCAATTAATATTGGTCTGGCAGAAATATCTAGGCTACACAATGGTCTGGCAGACGATACCCATCCCACTGCATAAATCAACAGCAACCAACACCAAAGGGGAAATATGCGTTTCGTAACATACCTCCCTCCCTATGTGAGAAAAATTTTATGGCATGAAATTTCTCACAATAGGTTCATCTTTAATGAATGAAACATAAACACAAATGGAAACATTTCACTGTCTCCCTAGGAAATCACAAACAGGTTACGAAGCCTCCATACCTGCAACAAACCCAAACTCAAAGGGGTTAATGTGAAAGATTCCTGCACAGAATCTCTACAAACGCCAACATCACAGACAGGATGTCATCAAGTCCCTCGCAAGTGGCAATCCCGCAAAACGTCACTGGAACACTCCAGAGGAGACAAACCAAACCCATCTCATCTAAGTAACACTAGACTCAACACGACTGAGATCCAAACTTCCAAACATGATAATCTCTCTCAAACAGGATATGTTGCAACCCGACATCCTCTCCAGCAACAACGAGGCCCCAGGTTATGTAGTCTATTTCACTACTAGGTCAATCGGTACAGAGACAGGCAGTGAGGACTACACAAGCCTCTCTCAACCATACCTGACATTTCCGTCAACCCGACCACCTCCCAGGAGTGATGTCTCCCTCTTACTGGTCTCGGTCACCCTCGTTTTTCTCCTAGAGAGAAAACTAATGGACAGGCTAAAGGTGCTTTTAAACCATAAGGAACAACTGATCGCTCTTGTGGAAAACTCTTACAGCTCCACCGATCAAGTTGATTACATTCATTAAAATTTACTTGTATTTAGATTATTATCATTATCTTGATATTCCTAATTATTTGCCTTTTACGAAACGCGTAGGGAAACGCGGTGGGCCAATTCATTATCCCCGAACCCACAGGGGTAGAAGACTAACAAAAGAAAGAACCTATACTGGGTCTCCAATCAGAATAGCAACACACGAACTTCCGTCGTTAATGCAAAAACTGAGACAATAGGTTCTTTCCAACTTCTCTGACACTTCCCAACAACTCATTCTAATCTAGATAGGGCATCAGCCACAACGTTGGCCTTGCCTGCTACGTGGGCCACTACACGTGCCTATCCAACTCCCGCAGACTATCAAAGCCTTTTCACATTCAATCATTCAACCCACAACACACTTTCTACACGTCCACGAAATACACTCTCTCCGCGCGGCGAGTGCCGGGGTACTAACACACGTAAACAGCCTGATAAGAACATCAATGCTGTATAAAACAAACACATCAACTCTCTCACTCACTCCCATTCATCCATCTCTCAGAGTTCACTCTTTTTCCTCTTCCTCCAATTGTACCACCTTCTCTCTCTCTGTATCATTTTTCCAGAATTCGTGACAGCACATGTGATTGCGCTCATCACTTCCTCTCTCAAATCATCTAGAAGAGAACACACACCTTCAGTCTGCATCTCTCCTTCTCTCAGCCTTTCCACTCGAGCCTTCCCACAAGACTCGGGCTCAAAATCTATCTCTTTCTCCTTTCTCACACTCACACGTCCCTCTTCCACTTTCACTAGTGGGCTCACTCCACACCTCTCTGACACAGTGACATCTCGGGGTTGGCCTTGAATCGCCAACACCTCTTCTCTCAGGAAACATCCTGGAGACTCGCTCTCTCTCTCCTCCTCTGCCTGTTCACACACAGCACGTGAATCAGGGTCACGCTTCTGCTCTTCCATTAGAGCTAACCTCTCTCCCACTGTCTCTGAATCCAAGACCAGTGAATCTGCCTCACCACCATCTCTCTCTCGATCATTAGAATGATCGTCACCTAGCATGGGTGACAAAAACGAGTCTCCTAACTCTACATCAGTCTCAGCACAAGACTCTAACCTCTTCCTCTTCTGGGTGGAACGAATCGACACCCTACTAGGGAGAATCTCATCATCCCTACCCTCTTCCAACTCACTCTCCTCACTCAGGACTCCAAGCACTACTGGCTCACAAGGGAGAACTCCATCATTCCCCTTCTCAAACTGACTCTCCTCACTCTGAGGAACTCCGAACACTACAGGCTCACAGGAGAGAACATCATTCTCCTTCTGATCCAAGGCAAGTGCAGCCTCTTCCGAACTGACCACCACCTTCCGGTAGGCCAAGTCATTCCCCAACAATATGTCCACTCCTGAGATACGCAGCTCTTCTGACACCCCAACCACTGCGAGACCACTATAGTCTTTGGTCTCCAATCTCACCTCATGTAGGGAGCTAGAATGCTCGACACCTGCAGCATCAGCCCACAGAACACTTTTCACAGTGTTCGACTTTCCCCAATCTGCAAGAACCCCAGATCTCACCATTGTGATGTCCGCCCCACTGTCCCACATTACAGGCGACAGTCACCTCTCTCTCTCCTACCCACAATTTCCCTTGAGTCACATATCACTTACTCTCCATCAGAGCCTCCTCCTCTACTTGACTACTCGGTGGATTCACATCACCCAACTTTCTTCCTCTCCCTTCCGCTCTACTCCAATCAGACTCAGGCACCACCCCAAGTTTTCCCACAAAGGCTACACAATGCCGGGTATCAGGACCCACTCTCATTCGGCAGTCACGCATCATATGTCCGATCTTTCCGCACTTGAAGCATTCAATCCTCCTAGGTGGCTGACTCGCACTCCTTCGCTCCTCTCTCTTTCCTCCAGTCCCTTTGACTGTATCTGCTGTTTCCTCACTCTTTCCCGATCTAGGATTTCTCCCCTCATCTTGGCTTTTCCTATGCCCACTACTTGCATGGAGAAGATGATAATCGTCAGCCATCGAAGCTGCCTAATCAACCTCCTCTACCTTTCTTCTCCCAAGTAGACTCGCACCTCTTCCGTCACAGAGTCTCTAAATTGTTCCATAACAATCACTTGCTTCAAACGGTCTAGATCTCCAACTGCACCGACAGCCACACACCACCAGTCAAACGTGCTGTGCAATCGATAGGCAAAGTCCCTATGTGTCTCTCTCTTCTCTTTCTTTCATATCCTGAACTTCTGACGATAAGCTTCAGGTATTAGAGCATACTTCTCCAAAATCGCTCTTTTCAATGTATCATAGTCACCCTCGTTCCTGGGTAAAGTCGTATAGACCTCCTGAGCCTTGCCCACTACAACACTACCCACAATGACAGACCAATGGGCCCTCTGCCACCTCAAACTTTCCGCCTGCTTCTCAAATGTAGCAAAGAACCCTTCCACATTCTTTTCAGAGAACACCGGAACTCCTGTATATCTTCTCAGATCAATCTCACCCTCTCTCTCTCTCTCTCCTGACTCTGTCTTCCTCGGCCTTTGCTCTCTTCTGTCTCTCCCTCTCCTCTACAGCCTCTCTGTCTTTCTCCTTCTCTGCAATGTCCAATATTTGTCCTCTTTCAGCAGCCTGTATTTTCTCCCTCTCCAATTCCCTGTCTCTGTCTGCCTTTCTCTCTGCTGCCTCTATCTCCAATTTCTTCAACTCCCTATCTCTCTCTGCTGCCTCTATTTCTAATTTCTTCAACTCCCTATCTTTCGCTACAACCTCTCTGTCCTTCTCCCTCTGCTCAGTGTCTATTCTACGCATCTCCAATTCGTGCTGCCTCTTCTTCTCCTGAGTCTCCTCTTTCTCTCTCTCCCTCTCTCTCTCCAATCTAATCAATTCTGCTGCATCTCTATTTCTCTCTCCTTGCACCTTCGCTAATTCAAGTGCCAATTTATCTCTCTGTTGCTCAGGCATAAGCACTTTCGTCTTACTCTCAGTCCTCCTTTCTTCCACGAAACTAATCAGAGCATCCTGCATGACAATTTTCGAAGCCCCTTTACTGATATCCAAGCCATATTTCTCAATGGTTAACTCCAAGTTCTGTTTATCTAATGACAAGATCTCCAACACTGTCGGCCACTCTCCTCCTTCAGCCATGTTGAAAAGTTGCTAATTCCACAATCACTAAAGAGAAAATCGGCAAGACTCCAAACACTAAATAACTGCGCAATTTCTAGTGGGCTCAATAATGTCTAATCGAGTGACACTAAGTGGCAGATCACGAGAGCAAAGGTCAATCAAACAATCAACGGGCAGGCCGTGTCATAACAACCACTCACTCCCAAGGCATAGTAAATCATGTGAGCAAAGGTGAATCAGCAATGCAGGTCATGTCACAACAATCACTCAAGGCACAATCAATGCAGGTCAAACCTCTAACTGATAAATATATAGATTCAGAATTTTATCTATTAGATTTACGTTCAAAATATCCCGGACGAGCCCCCATTTGTCACAAGCAGGTATAAGATGATTAATCTTCAGGTTTTGGATCGTTTTCTGTCTAGGGGTAAACTGCACCTACCTACTTGGAACCTTCCATTCTCATTCAAACAAAGATGAAATAAGTCTGTAAATGAGAGATGGGAATACAGAAATCAAAATTCAAAGTTCTTTAATCATGGGTAAGTCAAATGCTTAAGTGAGAAATTGCTGATACAATAAACAATGAATTAAATCTAAGCATGATAAGCAAAATAAATCATTCCCCAAAAATATAACCAAACTACGATGTCTGCCAGACCAATATGATACTTAACTGAGTTTCGACGTTTTCAGCCAATCAGAGGCGAGTGTGCCCGCGCGGGCACGAGAGCGGAGCACAACTGGAGGGAGAGGGGGTTTTGGATAACCATTGAGGAATTCACTTTCACAACCGATGAAAATGAGATGCCCTACATGGGAGCGGGCAGGAGGTATTCTTTTCCAAGTAGATGAAGCGGGGTCCTGAGACTTGAACTCGGGCTGGCTGTGGTGGAGAGAGCTCAGGGGATGAACGTAGATGAAGACTCGTAGCTCGGTCCTCTGTGTAGATTATTAGCAGACGACACAGTTACGCCTATCGT
>JAWQFJ010019737.1:0-37500 GCA_034096865.1 Theodoxus fluviatilis | reverse complement strand
GCTGGGGTCAGATGCTTGCTGCATGGTGAGTCATTGTTTCCTCAGAGAGGTTCTGTGTTTGCCACCGTGTGCAAGTATGGAATCGGTGATGTGGTCCATGGATCGAAACGTATAAAGAGTTAAATGGTTCGAGATCAATTATGACTAAATGTGGATGATTAGTAGCTAAATAAACGATTACTTTTACCTGTTGACTTTGCTGCTACTGCTACTGCAGAGAGAATTTGAAAGATTCGGGGCGATAGTGGAGAAATGGCGGTGGTGGTAGCACAACTAGTTCTGGTTTAATTAGTTGCATTTTTGTTATTGTTCTTGCTATACGCATTGTTTTCGTTGCCACCGCAGCCGCCGTCGCCATCATCGTTGTCATAGTCAGCGTTGTCATCCACATCGACTTCTTTGTTTAACAGATAAGAAATAGTAGGATTATGCAGAACTAATTGATCCACCTGTCATGAAGGTTTACTTTCATATGAAATGAATAACCTGTTTTCTTACTATGACGATTGTCGATGCATACTAAGTTGGTAAGGTGTGCAGGAAAGACAGCGAAGATGACGTAATACATCGGCTGACGGGCCACAGGATCTGCTTGGCTGCGTTTTTACATAGGCGTTTGTGCTCGAAAATGGCCATGTAAAAACGTAGCCAACTACATTCTGTGGCCCGTCAGCCATCGCTGTCTTTCCAGCACCCCTCTCCGCGGACGAACTGAACTGAACTGAACAAAACATTTTATTAACAGGGCATTCAGCCCTTTACAAATTGTGCGGCCCGCCAGTGGAAGTCTAGCCAATTATTTCGGAGACAAACACGTTCTTCCTCTTTCCGCTGAACATCCAGGTGAAGCCGTCCAAGCGAGGCTGGTGGGGAGCTCCGTGCCCCACGAAGGACGCGTGGAAGTCCTGCATGGAGGAGCATGGGGGACGGTGTGTGACCATGGCTGGGACGCGAACGACGCGAGGGTCGTCTGTCGGATGCTGGGCCTCTATGGCGGGTGAGTTCACGTCCTGCGTCTAAACCACAGACATGGATATAGAAGAATGAGGCAGACAACTTTGTAACTTTGAGATGCGAATGAGATATGAGACCTCGGCCTTTCTTAGGTTGACGTGATGTAAAACACAGTCTGCTACTTTCTATTTATGTGGTAATCCCTGTTCACGCATTTGGCGTTTGTTCATGTAAGCATTTCCCCCCCAAATTTGCTTAATTGCCACGAAATATACACGGATTTTAAGGGGGTATCACGGGAGATAACTCCAGCCGATCTCTTAGCTGATCAAGGATTGATAAATGAAATTCCACAACTTCCCAGATTCTGAAATGGGATAACAGTTGTTACTGAGGAGTAGAAGCTTTCTTTCCACAATCAACACAAAAAGGGCAAACCTTGCAAATCTGCTTTCTAGTGGTGTCCGGGAAGATGGGCTCTCTGCAAACATAAAATGCTCAGTCATTGTGTCCTTGGTGGATGCAGAGGAAGCGATTTTGGAGGGAAAAAGGGGTCAACACAAATGTTTGTGTTAAAAGGAATATCTAGGACTTATGTATATAATTTTCTTCTTATCCTGTCTATATTTTGCCCTGAACACATGTTCTGTCCACTTCTGACAGCTTCATGAATGCTAAACACGACAAAATGGATTGTTTTGCGTTCGTATTGATGTCAGGCCTACATGTATTTCGGATTGGCAGATACACGAACTTTATCAAACAGTCCCGGAGCGAGTCTGAAGATTATGCTTTCCTTTGTCAGCCACTCTGCGTAGACCCTTTTGTTCAGTAAGTGTAACATACGGTTAGGGCTACGGCAGAGCCAGCACATAAGGCATGGTGCTGGATCTAGGTCAGATGGACCACCAGAGACCAGAGCCCAACAGGCAAGTAGAAGTGGTAGAAGCAGGCATGTTCTTCCCCATGATGCGCGCGCACCGTGTAAATAGATCGAGCCAACTGAGAGGCACCTGGAGCCATTACCAGGAAGTTTTAAGGGCCGAAACACTAGTTGATGCTGGGTCTTCTTCCGTTCTGGAGTTTCTTACCACTTTACAGCTGGAGCCACTCAAATGACCCCTCCCTCCCCTCCTCATGAACTAAATCCCATGGCTGCTAGGCTTTCTGGGCTTGTTCCAGTAGCTCAGTTTGGGGCGGCCCCAGGTAGCCAAACAAACTACCGAGTGGGCATCGGGACATTCGGAAGTGAGCGTCCCAACCAGATTGGAAGATCGAGCCAGACTCACGATCAACAAGACACAGGTCACAGCGCCCAACAAGACACAGGTCACCACGCCCAACAAGACACAGGTCACCACGCCCAACAAGACACAGGTCACCACGCCCAACAAGACACAGCGCCCAACAAGGCACAGGTCACCACGCCCAACAAGACACAGGTCACCACGCCCAACAAGACACAGGTCACCACGCCCAACAAGACACAGGTCACCACGCTCAACAAGACACAGGTCACCACGCCCAACAAGACACAGGTCACCACGCCCAACAAGACACAGGTCACCACGCCCAACAAGACACAGGTCACCACGCCCAACAAGACACAGGTCACCACGCCCAACAAGACACAGGTCACCACGCCCAACAAGACACAGGTCACCACGCCCAACAAGACACAGGTTACCACGCCCAACAAGACACAGGTCACAACGCCCAACACGACACAGGTCACCACGCCCAACAAGACACAGGTCACCACGCCCAACAAGACACAGGTCACCACGCCCAACAAGACACAGGTCACAACGCCCAACAAGACACAGGTCACCACGCCCAACAAGACACAGGTCACCACGCCCAACAAGACACAGGTCACCACGCCCAACAAGACACAGGTCACCACGCCCAACAAGACACAGGTCACCACGCCCAACAAGACACAGGTCACCACGCCCAACAAGACACAGGTCACCACGCCCAACAAGGCACAGGTCACCACGCCCAACAAGGCACAGGTCACCACGCCCAACAAGGCACAGGTCACCACGCCCAACAAGGCACAGGTCACCACGCCCAACAAGGCACAGGTCACCACGCCCAACAAGACACAGGTCACCACGCCCAACAAGACACAGGTCACCACGCCCAACAAGACACAGGTCACCACGCCCAACAAGACACAGGTCACCACACAGGTCACCACGCCCAACAAGACACAGGTCACCACGCCCAACAAGACACAGGTCACCACGCCCAACAAGACACAGGTCACCACACCCAACAAGACACAGGTCACCACGCCCAACAAGACACAGGTCACCACGCCCAACAAGGTACAGCGCCCAACAAGACACAGGTCTCCACGCCCAACAAGACACAGGTCACCACGCCCAACAAGGCACAAGTCACCACGCCCAACAAGGCACAGGTCTCCACGCCCAACAAGGCACAGCGCCCAACAAGGCACAGAGCCCAACAAGACACAGGTCACCACGCCCAACAAGGCACAGGTCACCACGCCCAACAAGGCACAGGTCTCCACGCCCAACAAGACACAGGTCACCACGCCCAACAAGACACAGGTCACCACGCCCAACAAGACACAGCGCCCAACAAGGCACAGCGCCCAACAAGGCACAGGTCACCACGCCCAACAAGGCACAGGTCACCCCACCCAACAAGACACAGGTCACCACGCCCCGTTTCCAGACTCAATGAATATCTCTAGACGCATCCGCCAGTAAGAGAGGAAAATCAGCATGGACTCTCCCTCCCCTTTTCTTCCAGAAAGGAGATCTTGTGAAGCGCGAAACTTGCCGGAAGCCGCTCAAAGTCTGACGTCCATCACCATCGCCCCCCGTGGGTTGGGGGTCAGAATAAACCCTCTGTGGGTTGGGGGTCAGAATAGACCCTCTGTGGATTGGGGATCACAATAGACCTCTGTGGGTTGGGGGTCAGAGTAGACCCTCTGTGGGTTGGGGGTCAGAATAGACCCTCTGTGGGTTGGGGGTCAGAATAGACCCTCTTTGGGTTGGGGGTCAGAATAGACACATGTGGGTTGGGGGTCAGAATAGACCCCCTGTGGGTTGGGGGTCAGAATAGACACATGTGGGTTGGGGATCACAATAGACCCTCTGTGGGTTGGGGGTCAGAATAGACCCTCTGTGGGTTGGGGGTCAGAATAGACCCCCTGTGGGTTGGGGGTCAGAATAGACACATGTGGGTTGGGAGTCAGAATAGACCCTCTGTGGGTTGGGGGTCAGAATAGACCCCCTGTGGGTTGGGGGTCAGAATAGACCCTCTGTGGGTTGAGGGTCAGAATAGACCCCCTGTGGGTTGGGGGTCAGAATAGACCCCCTGTGGGTTGGGGGTTAGAGTAGACCCTCTGTGGATTGGGGGTCAGAATAGACCCTCTGTGGGTTGGGGGTCAGAATAGACCCTCTGTGGGTTGGGGGTCAGAATAGACCCTCTGTGGGTTGGGGGTCAGAATAGACCCTCTGTGGGTTGGGGGTCAGAATAGACCCTCTGTGGGTTGGGGGTCAGAATAGACCCTCTGTGGGTTGGGGGTCAGAATAGACCCTCTGTGGGTTGGGGGTCAGAATAGACCCCCTGTGGGTTGGGGGTCAGAATAGACGCCCCTGTGGGTTGGGGGTCAGAATAGACACATGTGGGTTGGGGGTCAGAATAGACCCCCTGTGGGTTGGGGGTCAGAATAGACCCTCTGTGGGTTGGGGGTCAGAATAGACCCTCTGTGGATTGGGGATCAGATTAGATACATGTGGGTTGGGGGTCAGAATAGACCCCCTGTGGGTTGGGGGTCAGAATAGACCCTCTGTGGGTTGGGGGTCAGAATAGACCCTCTGTGGATTGAACGAACGAACGAATGGATTTATTGAATAGGCCACCGGCCCCTTTCAAGTATACAATGTAAATACAAATCAATACATTTCAAATATACAGTGTCAATATATTTGTAATTGACAGTGTCAATTCTTACGAGAAAATTACTTAAATATAAAAGCTGTCCCGCTCCGCGGACTCACGCGCATCCTGTCTACGTTTGAATGCCTTGTACAAAAACATACTAGTTGCTCTTATTGTCTTCCTGTGTTTACTGGACATTAGGCGTTTTACCGGTTCATCGACGTTCGAATCTAACGAAGCAAATATGAAACGTTCCCTTAAATCGTACAATGTAGGGCAATAGAGTAGAAAATGGGTCTCTGTTTCTTCTCTTTCTCTGCAGAGCGGACACAAATTAATGCCATCACCTGTCGTGTATCTGTATTTGTGACTGAATAAATCCGTAATTCCCATCCTGAAACATATATAAATATCTCTAAATACTTTTTTATCTATATCGTATAGGTACTGTTCGGTTCCAAAAGATATTTTGAAGTGTCTATAGAAAGAATATCTACTACTATGCCGTACTCGCACTTCCCAATCAGTACAAAATCTGCTAATGAGTTTTTCTCTGATGTTTCTCAGAAGTGCTGTCTCATTGGTAACCCGCTGGTTTGACCATACATTTTCTAAATCGCATTCTATAAGTATCTTTTTGATTTTGGTTGCCCAAAAATCTTCATTTTTCGGTGTACACAGCATCATCTGATAAACTCTAAAGGGTAACCTACTTTCGTCCATCTTCAAGATTTTAAGCCAGTACTTGATACTACGTAACTTGGCATTGATAGACAGAGGAAAACGCCCAGTGTCTCCATAGATCATATCATTAGGGGTTCGTGAAGAAACGTTAAGGAAACTTTTCAGAGCCTGTAGATGTACATTTTCTACCGTATGACAATCATCCATTCCCCAGATTTCAGCTCCATACAAAAGAATCGGCTGAATTTGTGCATCAAACAGTTTAAAATACACATCTGGTGTTACCTGCGCAATCTTTCTCAATGTCTTAGTTAACAGAAAAAGAGCAGCTCTTGCTCTACAAGCCAAATCCTTCTGTGTCTCTTTGGAGCATAATTTCGTCGAAAGTATGTTGCCGAGATACTTGTAATCGCTGACCACTTCCAGTTGTACGTCACCTAGATACCATCTTTCATATCTGGCCAAATATCCACCTAGTCTGTATACAACTACTTTCGTTTTGTCTGTGTTAATCTTCAGGCCAAGTTTATCTGCTGCGCTTTTAAGACAGTTTAATTGATTTTGGAGACCAACTGCTGTATCAGAAAGCAGAGCGACATCGTCTGCAAAAAGGATGGCACTTAAATCAGGTGTGTTGGGTAAAAGTTGTATACCGTGCTTGCTGTTTTCCGAAATCTCTTCAATCAGGGAATTAATTAGGTAAGAAAATAAGATCGGGCTGATTTTGCAGCCTTGTTTTAGTCCCGAGGAGCACTCAAAGAAGTCTGTTAGACCCTCCCTCCCTCTTACGCAGTATCGCACTGATCCGTACATGGCTATCAAAATATCTAAGATTTTTCCTGTAATCCCATTTTCTTGCAAAATTTTCCACAATATACTCCTGTCCACAGTATCAAAAGCTTTTTTAAAATCTACATAACCAATATAAAGTTTTTTGTGTTTACATAAATATTTTTCAATGATACCATACAGAATGAATATGTTGTCAACTGTCCCATACCCTTTTCTAAAGCCCGCCTGTTCTTCTCGAATAAGGTCATGCTGATCTGCCCAGTTCTGTAACCTGCAGCAAACAACATGGGTAAATACTTTACTGAAGGTGCTAGATAAAGCAATACCTCTGTAATTATCAGGATTGTCACTCGGTCCACGTTTGTGGATCGGCACAATGATAGCCTCCGACCAAACATGTGGAAACACACCATAATCAAATATAGCACTGAATAGATACAATAATAAAGGCAACAACAAGTGTTCAGCTGATTTTAACATTTCAGCTAATACACCATCTGTGCCTGCAGATGTCCCAGTTTTTAGAGACCTCAAAGCAGTTGTTATCTCTGCCCGTGTAATGGGTGAATTTAAATCGCTGTTGTCAAAGAAATTGATACTTCCCGGCTGCACGTGGCAATCATGGTCGACGGATGGCAGGCACGAAAAAATACTCTTAAAGTGGTCATACAATGCTTGTAAAGAAATGCTACAAAGAACTCGTGATTTTGTACTCAGAAGTTTAACTTGTCTCCAGAATTTTGTACTGTCTCTCATATTTGTACCCAGAGTATTACTTACACTCGCTCTGTACTCTTTTTTCTTATCCCTAATGGTCTGTTTATATTTGTTCCTGTACCTGATGTATGTTTTTCTATCTTCATCTGCCTTAGTAGTTAAGAAAATCCGTAAATATCGTCTGGCAGCTTTCTTGTCATTTGCACATTCTTTGTCATACCATCCTCTCGAATACGACTGAGCTCGTGTTTTAAACGTTTTTTTAAGAAATTCTGCAGCCTGCACAAGACATCCCGTTAGCGCCCCTGCAAACATATTTATATCTAATTGTGATTCAATCTTCATTTCGTTGTCACTTAGTTCTGATAGACAGTTCTGAAGATTCTGGATATACACATCAGAAAAAATAGCATCCCAGACAATTTTTGTGGTCGACATGGCGTCCATGTCTTCCCTACAAGCTGAATGTGCATTGCCCCGGGAAATATTTAACTCAAGACACATATGCGGGGAAGTAACTGATTCTACCACGCGCAATGAATCAAATACTGTGAGAAGATCCTCTGACGCTATAAAATAGTCTATCACACTACTTCCTGCATGAGATACGTACGTAAATTTCCCCGATTCCTCCCCGAACAAACCATTTAAAATTGTGAGATCATACGCAGTGCACAGGGCCAATAGCGATCGGCCAAACTCATTTAGAGTAGTGTCATGGGAAAAGCGTAGAACATTCGTTATGTCCCATCTCAAGTCAAACATTACATCACTATCACATGCGTTATAACACGACGTTCTAGCATTTAGATCACCACATAATAATATAGAGCAATCTTGATAATGTTCGGTGACAGAAGCAATACATCTTTCCAACAAAACGATGCCATCAGCTTCATTTACCGTTTTATAAAATGGAGAACTAGTTGGGGGTACGTATGCAAAAAATATGAGCACATCTTTCATGGTACCAAACAAGATTTTATCGACCTTGAATACTAATATATTGTTGAAGGCCACTTCAATCTTACAGAAAAGATTAGCAATTGATTTCTTCACAAAACAGATAAGACCCCCTGACAACCTTCCCTTCGACGACAACTTATTAGCAGGCACAACAAACTTGTCAAACAGTTCTAAACAATGTGAACAATCAAACTGCTGTAAAAAAGTTTCATACAAACATGCACATGAAAATTTTTCTATATACTGGATGAAGTCGGGATCATCAAACTTTGAAAGTAACCCATCAACATTCCATGACAATAAAGTAAATTTATCGAAAGGACAATCGGTAGGAATACCTTCCTTGTTCGAGGTGTCAACGCTGGGGCAGTGGCCGTCTCCCTAGGTGTCAGAGCTGGACTCGCCAGCAGCCTTGGCATACTCTCCGGGCTGAGGGGGGAGAGCAGGTGCGGAGCCTTGCGGCCTCCCTGCCGCAAAGGGACGCAGTCTTCTTCGCCACACGTTAAGTCCGCTGTCCATTTCTGCTGACGATACTTCCGCACAGCTACTCGTGAGTGGAAGTCTGTCCATCTCCGTCCTTGCATCATCGAATAGGTCTTCTTCATCGCCGTCATCTGTCTCCTGAGGCTCCTCCGCCTGAGTGACGCTCGTCTGTGATGATCCTGTAATTACCCAGTCCAGCAGGGTGCGCTGGGCACGCCCTGCACGCTCAGAGCGCGCCAAACGTGAACCACCACTGGACGAGGTCCTCACGGGGTTGCTGACGTCAGGGGGCTCCTCATTCGCCGGCACAGCACGGGGAATTTCTTCTGTTTGGGTGGTGTCACGTGCTTCACTGTTTGACAACAGTACGTGATCGTCTGCTATGACCTGACTCGATACTCGAAGAGGCTCGGGAACGTCGGACTGCATGTCGGTTACAGCTGCTGTTGCTGGCGACTGATCTCCGTCCTCTCTTGATCGGTGGATGATCTCTGCGTCATATCTTCTGGGATCGCTGAAGGTTGCCTCAGTCCAAACGCTACGATGGTGTATTTCGGAGTCGGAGATCTGTATCAGGTTTTTCTCATTGAACCGCTGCTGTCTCCTCCTTCTACCTTTGGGAAAACTGGGGGGGTTCAGGTCTGTCTGTCTTGGTCGCATAGTAGTGGCATTTGTCTGCAGTCCAATTCTTGTGTCACGGGTGTGCCCTCTCGAGTCCCCGTTCTGCGCTGCGCAGCGAGCGGTGTCAGTTCCGTGGCTGTAGTGACCGCTGGATGCATAGTTGATCCCAGTTCTTCGCGGGTCTTGCGATGTAGAGTTGGGCGCTCCAGTGTTCCGGTAGTACAGCTGGTTATTCTTGAAATAAGCCACTCGCCCTTGTCTACGTAGATCACGCAGTACGGCTGCTTGTCTAGTGGTCAGTTCACCCGAAATTTTCACTCCTCTTGATCTGAGGTTTTCTCTGCCTCTCTGCAGGAGTGAGAGTTTGTCCGACCAAGTGGCGAAGGTTACCAGGATTGGACGGGGGCGTCCAGGCTGACTGTTCCGCATGCCCAGTCTCTGTACACGCACGATGTCTCGCTCATGCCAGTCAACGTCAGGAACTGTTTCTCGGAGTAGGTGTATGACAGCGCTGAGGCAGTCCCAGTAGGACTCTTGTCTTTCCTCTCGAACTCCAAAGATCCTGATGTTATTTCGGATAGACTGTAGTTCTATGTTCTCTCGCTGTTTCTCTGCCTCGTTCTGATTTTCCAGACATTCTCTCGCAACTTGGCTTAACTTCTCTTTTATTTCATTTTGTTCAACCTGCAATGCCTGACTCCACTCTATCAGATGCTGGTATTGCGCCTGTGATCTTTTCTCCGCCTCTTGAATTAAGTTCTTCATATGCTCTTGCTGGTCACAGAGCCACTGCATGAAAGATTTAGTGTATAAAACCTCACTATGCAGGCTGTCGAACTTGTTGCAAATCATGCTGGTCAGTCTTTCGTTTTCCTCGGACATCTGTGTGCGCAGCGTCTCTAACCTGTCGGCCACGTCGGGTCCGTCTGCTCCGGCGATAGCGCAGTCGTCTGTCTGGGTTCCATTGCTTGTCCCAGGCCCGGGGTTCTCACAAATGTCGCCGCTCAAAAGCAGACGCTGAGAGAAGTCGTTGTTTGCAGTAGGAGTTTGGCATGGTTTCATAACGCAGGCGAGAAGCAGAGACGAGTACAGGGTGAATCCCAGCACACAAGCTTTCACTATAGAGCGAGGCAGTCGGGCGCGGCATGAGCGAAACGTGCTGGCGTTCGGCCCATCACAGGCGGTACCACGAAGCAGGAAAATTCCAAACACCATGGCAATAGTGGCATCTACCTGTAGTGTGAAACTGCCGTCAGGGTAATACTCTCGGTGGGTTCTGCAGGGGCATTTTGGTCGTACGTTGGCGGAGAACAAACCAATGCGAGCACGATACGTTGCCGTATCCGTCCCCATGTCTGGGTGCTCGTGAGCACAGTTCACCAACGCAGATAGTGGATATGTTCTTCGTGAAAAGTCTCAATAAGATCATAAACGAGCAAAATAAAAGTTCAAATCACTCACTCGTTAACGTTTAGTGTCCCATATTGTCGATATTTCGAGTCAACGTTATTTCCAAAACACAATTCGCTATTCACCTCAACACAGTGCGGAGCTCCGGCACACACGTCCGTCCTCGACGCAAGCAACCTCCAAAGTGGATTGGGGATCAGAATAGACCCCTGTGGATTGGGGGTCAGAATAGACCCCCGAAGGTTGGGGGTCAGAACAGACCCCCCACAACTCCCTACGCGATTCGTAAAAGGCGAATAGCCAGGGAAAGCGCGACTTGATTAGCGTTTACTGTAAACTGCTCTGGTGATGATTGTGATAGATGGCGTTGCGTAGCCTACAAAGCTGATAAGCGAAAACGCTCCATCCATCCATCCATCCATCCATCCATCCATCCATCCATCCATCCATCCATCCATTGTGATTTATGTTGTTGTTGTTGTTGCGTACCTGGGCGAAACACTCCCAGGATCACCCAAGTGGGTGAGATGATTGCGTGTGTGACTGTTTTTGAACACCCCGCCATATAGCTCCATCCATCCATCGTGATTAATGACCTTGCATACCCTACAGAGGTTGATAGGCCGTAAATTTCCATCCATCCATCCGTCTACCCATCCATCCATCCATCCATCCATCCATCCATCCATCCATCCATTGCAATCAATACATGACTGCAACAGATATGACTGACATAACTGCTTCGGTGGCTTCGTCTTTTAGAGTTTGAGTGCATTCACTGCCATTTAGAGTTTGAGTGCATTCACTGCCATTTAGAGTTTGAGTGTATTCACTGCCATTTATTTATTGAATTCCAGAGACGATGTTCACGCATTATCAGGTGGTGCCTTTGGTCAAGGCTCCTCGACTCAGCTGATCTACATGGACAACGTGGCCTGTTCCGGAAACGAGAACAACATAGGATTGTGTGGTCACGATGGATGGGGAACTCACAACTGCAGCCACAACGAGGACGCAGGAATCAGATGCCAACCCTTCGGTATGGAATGGGGTCGCGATCCAATGTTAGAACCCAAGTTCATTCGGTATGGAATGGGGTCGCGATCCCATGTTAGAACCCAAGTTCATTCGGTATGGAATGAGGTCGCGATCCCATGTTAGAACCCAAGTTCATTCGGTATGGAATGAGGTCGCGATCCCATGTTAGAACCCAAGTTCAGCATGGGATTTGGTTACAGTCTCTCGTGTCATTCCAAAGTCTGTTATGATAATGATTCTAGTTTAATGTACTGCATTGCTTTCGCATAAAACACAAACTCCTTGCATCAAAGTTCCCTTTTGTACCCATCGAGATACAGAGTTAAGAAACTTTATTTACAAACATCCCATTTCAATAAAAATAAAATGGCCGCTGTTGCATTATTTGCAGGATATTCACTTCGTTTTGTTTGGTTGCCATTTCTGCACAATGTTCCATCCACCCACCCATCTATCCACCCATCTATTTATCCATCCACCCATCCACCCATCCACCCACCCATACATCCACCCATTCACCCACCCATACATCCACCCATCTATCCATCCATCCACCCATCTATCCATCCATCCACCCATCCATCCATCCACCCATCCACCTATATATCCACCCACCCACCCACGCACCCATTCATTCACCCAACCATCCATCCATCCATCCATCCATTGACCCACTCACCTATCTATCCACCGACTCACCCACGCTTCCATTTATCTATCCACCCATCCATCCTTCCATCCATCTATTCATCCGTCCATCCATCCATCCATCCTTTACTCCCTCCGTTGTCCAAATGTCCATTCTATTTTTGATTCATCAGGTCTTTACAGCAAGCACGAACACTCTCTCGGACGTGTCTGAAAGTGTTCATGTTCGTATTGTTGTTCAACATGTTTTCTGATGTATCATTTCTCAACGGTCGACCAATGGTTGCAAAATTAGTCCTCCTTTGTCCACAATTTAAATTAATTTTTAGTAAATGAAGTTTTAGGAAACGCCAAGCATGGTGGTCAACGCATGCCTAATACACCGAATTTGTGTATACTGTTTTTTGCTGATGATGTAGTTATCTGAGATACTGCAATGGGATTTCAAAACCAGTTGAACTTTTAAAAAAGATCTTCCGACAAATTGGGTCACACTATCAACGTCATAGCTTCTCACGAAACCTGGCATTTTGGTGAAGATGAACTCGAAGTAGTGAATGAATACACATACCTAGAGATTAGGATAACTCCAAAACTCTGTACGCGTATCACTCAGTCTGACCTAGCTTGCAGGGCAAATCTGCCCCCCCCCTCCCCCCCTCTCTCTCTCTCTCTCTCTCTCTCTCTCTCTCTCTCTCTCTCGTACCGTGGCTGATGTCGGCTTCGGTGAGGCCGACGTTGTGGCACTGCTACGGGATTGTCGCCAGGGTCAACATCGTGAAACCGTGACCAGTGATGACTCCGCTAATGCTGGTGGGGGACGAGGTCGAACGTCACCTCCCCATCCAGGGGACGACATTTTGTTTCTCGCAGATGGTGACGACCATGCGGTGTTTTCCAATACCGCATCAGGTGGAGAATGTGTTTCGTCCCCCGATCGGTGCACGTCAACCCCGGCACGTGAGAAACGTGCTGGTCGAGGTGCTGACGACATGGTCGGTGCATCTTCAATGAATGAATCGATGCCGACGCCTGGGTCGCACTGCCAAACAGTGCAACGCTCTATGCTCGACTGGCTCAGGCCGTCGGGTACAGTTAGGAGTGGCGATGCAGACATCGATGGTGTCGCGATGGAAGCTCGCAGGGAGGCAGGTGTTGGCGAAGATGTTTGTGACAGGGACAACAGAGCAACAAAGATTGTTTTGAGCACAACCGACCACCTTGGATGAGCCAGTCTTTGTTTATGTATTCCAGGTCCTTCTTCACGCCCAGTGTCCATTTCAATTATGTATTCCAGGTCCTTCTTCACGCCCAGTGTCCACATCAACTCCATCCACCACTTCGACAACAACTACTTCGACAACAACTAGTTCGTATGTGTATGTGTATGTGTGTATGTATATGTGTGTGTGCGCGCGCGTCTGTGAGTGTGTGTTTGTGTGTGCGTCTATGTATGTGTGTGTGTGTATGTGTGTGTGTGTGTTGTGTGTGTGTGTGTGTGTTTGTGTGTGTGTGTGTGTGTGTGTGTGTGTTTTTGTGCTCGTGCGCGTGCTCGCGTGCGAAGAGCTCGAAGACGAAAACTGTTCATCATATAGATGTATAATTTGATATATGAAAAGCAACATCTAACTAGTTTCTTAATACAATTCGTAACACGTAATTCATAAATAAAATCAAAGCGAAACATTTACGAATGAGGAAGAAATTTTCAACCAGAGAATCCTGAATTCCGGCAGGGTCTATTAGTGTATCCTGGAGAGGTTATTATTGTTTCCACTTGCTGAGTACATAGCATGCAGTCACAGTAAATATTGTACTATGTGTGGTGAATCAGATGACATCCAAATCCTAGTCACTATATAGGGCGTCCTCTATAATTATGGTTTAGACTGACCTCCACCTAGACCCGTAATAATTATTTGTTTCCGTAAGTTTAAATCAATTGCACAAACCACTCCTTCACGCCACTCAAAAATGTGTTGCAATACACTGTGTTATTTCATCATCACTACATTTCACTTTGCACGCCCTTATTTCTTGCACAGAATACGTTCGAGTCTCATTTCTGTAATGCTGCATTGAATACACAAGTGCAACGGATAAGTTATTTTGTATTTGGTGACCTGTTAAACTGGCGCCTACATTTATGGTGGAAATGCTATCATGTGTTGTGTGTGCTTCATTATTTTTATCAGGGCCAGAACAAACTGAACAAAACCAGACGGCTTGTGGACAAGCGAAAAGTGACAGACTGAAAGATTCCGAACCAGGTAAAATTGTCCAAAGAAATTGTTCAGCTGTTTTATCGTATTCCGAGGAAAGGTATTGTTTGTTCTACAAAACTATTTTCGATTTCTAGTGCGATTTTCATATAATTATTTCACTTTCATAGTGTAGTGATGTTGGTGAATCCTTTTTGGTGTGAACAATTTTGGAGAAAGCAACTACCGAAGTGTGTTTGGTAGGTATTATCACTATACTAAGCCGAATATTATTCAAACGTACGTCTGTCAGCATGTGTCAGGACAAACAACACAATATTTGATGATACGAAATCAAGCACGAATTAACATATGCGAGCGTCCAAGTTAACAGAAGACTAAGGGCTGATATGTGAATTTGAGGAATTAGCCAAAATATGTACACACGCAAAAAGAAATAAACATTTTGAGATATTGTCTGGGTTTTTTTAAGATTGGTATTTTCACTAACTTTACATGAATTTTACTGACTTGAAGCCGTAGTAATACCAAAAGAAAGGAGGAGGGAGGGAGGAGGGAGGAGGGAAGAGGAGGAGGAAGGAGGAGGAGAAGGGAGGAGGGAGGAGGAGCAGGGAGGAGGGAGGAGGAGGGAGGAGGAGGGAGGAGGAGGGAGGAGGGAGGAGGAGGGAGGAGAAGGAAGAAGGAGGGAGGAGGGAGGAGGAGGAGGAAGAGGAAAACCAATACCATCACAACATTCCATAGAATAAAATGACTGTCACAGAGTTTTCTCGTCTCTGTCTCTTTCTCTCTGTTCTGTTTTGTCTGTCTGTCCAACCATCCGTCCATCCGTCCGTCCGTCTGTCTGTCTCTCTGTCTGTCTGTCTCTGTCTCTCTGTCTATGTCTCTGACTGTCTTTCTCTCTCAGTCTCTCTGTCTGTCTTTCTCCGTCTCTGTCTGTCTGTCTCTCTCACACTCTCTCTCTTTCTCTCTCTCTCTCTCTCTCTCTCTCTCTCTCTCTCTCTCTCCCTCTCTCTCTCTCTCTGTCTCTCTCACACTCTCTATCTCTTTCTCTCTCCCTCTCTCTCTCTCTCTCTCTCTCTCTCTCTCTCTCTCTCTCTCTCTCCCTCTCTCTCTGTCTCTCTCTCACACTCTCTATCTCTTTCTCTCTCCCTCTCTCTCTGACTCTCTCTCTCTCTCTCTCTCTCTCTCTCTCCATCCCTCTCTCCCTCCTTTCCTTGATCGGTCGCGCACGCACGCACATACTTGTACAGATCACAGACCATGACGAAGAAAGTGTCCACGCCTTTGCTTTCCAGCATTCAAGGACTGGCTGCTCATAGGACTGGGCGCTGCGCTGGCTCTGTCTCTGGTCACTGTCCTGGTGTTGGGGATCCTGCTGGTCCGCCAACGACGCATCAGAAAGCCGATGGAATCAGGTTTCTATACCTTTCCCTTTTTACACCCTGCTCTGATCCACTACATCTCTTTGTGGAAAGATAATTGAGTTTTTCATTGGGTACTGAAGGCGCTGATGTCATGAGGCGGTTGCATTCTTCACCTGTAGAAACTCTTTCCATTCAGGATTAAAAGTCAGATGTGTGAAGGATGAGGAGCAGTAGGAGGAAGAGAAGAAGAAGATGAAGGTGATGGTGATGATTTTGTTGCTATTCTCGTTGTCAGCAGCAACAGTAGCAACATCTTTATTTTTCCTTTTTCATCTTTCTTCTGTCTTCTTCCATCTTTCTTCTCCCTTTTCTTTCTCTCTCAACTTTTCCGTTCTTTTTCCTTTTCTTTCTTCTTCCTTTCCTTCCTTCTTCCTTTTCTTCTTTCTTCCTTCTTCCTTTCTTTCCTTCTTCCATTCCTTCCTTCTTCCTTTCCTTCCCTTTCCTCCCTTCTTTCTTTCTTCTTCTTTCTTCTATTTGTTTCTTCTACTTCTTTCTACTACTTCTTTCTTCTACTTTCGTCTATTTCTTTCTTCTACTTCTTTCTTCTACTTCTTTCTTCTACTTCTTTCTTCTACTTCTTTTCTATACTTCTTTCTTCTACTTTCGTCCTTCCTTCCTTCTTTTTTCTTTCTTCCTTCCTTCCTTCCTTCTTTTTTCTTTCTTCCTTCCTTCCTCTCCTCCTCCTCCTTATCTTCCTCGTCCTCGTTCTCCTCCTCGTCCTCGTCCTTGTCCTCGTCCTCGTCCTCGTCCTCGTCCCCGTCCTCGTCCTCCTCCTCCTCCTCCTCCTCGTCCTCCTCCTCCTCCCACTCCTTCCACTCCTCCTTCTCCTTCCACTCCTCCTCCTCCTTTCACTCCTCCTCCTCCTTCCACTTCTCCTCCTCCTTCCCCTCCTCCTCCTCCTCCTCCTCCTCCTCCTCCTCCTCCTCCTCCTCCTCCTCCCCCTCCTCCCCCTCCTCCCCCTCCTCAAACTCCTCCTCCTCCTCCCCTCCTCTCCTCCTCCTCCTCCTCCTCCTCCTCCTTCCTCCTTCTGCCTCCTTCTGCTGCTCCTCCTCCTCTTCCTCCTCCTCCTCCTCCTCCTCCTCCTCCTCCTCCTCCTCCTCCTCCTCTGCCCTCCCCTTCCCTTCCCTTCCTTCCCCTTCCCCTCCCCTCTCTCTTCCTCTTCCTCTTCCTCTCCTCTTCTTCTCCTCCTCCTACCTCTCCTCCTCCTCCTCCTCCTCCTCCTCCTCCTCCTGTTCCTCCTCCTCTCCTCCTCCTCCTTTCTCCTCCTCCTTCTCTCTCCTCCTCCTCCTCCTCCTCCTCCTCCTCCTTCTCCCCTCCTCCTCCTTCTCCTCCCCCTCCTCCTCCTTTCTTCCTCCTCCCTCCTCTCCCCCCTCCTCCTCTCTCCTCCTCCCCCTTCTCCTCCTTCTCTCCTCCTCCTCCTCCCCTCCCCCTTCCTCCTCCTCCTCCTCCTCCTCTCCTTCCTCCTTCCTCCTTCCTCCTTCCTCATCCTCCTTCCTCCTTCCTCCTTCCTCCTTCCTCCTCTCCTCCTCCTTCCTCCTTCCTCATTCCTCCTTCCTCCTCCTCCTTCTCCTCCCTTCTCCTCCTCCCTCCTCCTCCTCCTCCTTCTTCCTCTTCCTTCTTCCTCTTCCTTCTTCCTCTCCTCCTCCTTCCTCCTCCTCCTCCTCCTCCTTCTTCCTCCTTCCTCCTTCTTCCTCCTTCCTCCTCCTCCTTCTTCCTCCTTCCTCCTTACTCCTCCTCCTCCTTCTCCTCCTTCCTCCTCCTCCTCCTTCCTTCCTCCTTCTTCCTCCTTCCTTCCTCCTCCTTCCTCCTTCCTCCCTCTTCCTTCTCCTTCTTCCTCCTCCTTCCTCCTTCTTCCTTCCTTCCTCCTTCTTCCTCCTTCCTCCTCCTCCTCCTCCTTCTTCCTCCTTCCTCCTTCTCCTCCTTCTCCTCCTCCTTCCTTCTCCTCCTCCTCCTCTTCCTTCCTCCTTCCTCCTCCTTCTCCTTCCTCCCTCCTCCTTCCTCCTCCTCCTCCTTCTCCCTCTTCTCTTCTTCCTCCTCTTCTCCTTCTCCTCCTTCTTCCTTCCTCCTTCTTCTTCCTCCTCCTTCTTCCTCCTTGCTCCTCCCTCCTCTCCTCCTTCCTTCCTCCTTCCTCCTTCTTCCTCCTTCCTCCTTCTTCCTCCTTCCTCCTTCTTCCTCCTTCCTCCTCTTCCTCCTTCCTCCTCCTCCTTCTTCCTCCTTCCTCCTTCCTCCTTCTTCCTCCTTCTCCTTCTTCCTCCTTCCTCCTTCCTCCTCCTTCCTTCTTCCTCCTCCTTCCTCCTTCTTCCTCCTTTCTTCCTTGCTTCCTACTCTCCCTCCTCCTTCCTCCTTACTCCTCCTTCCTCCTCCTTCCTTCTTCCTCGTTCCTCCTCGTTCCTCCTCCTTCCTACTTCTTCCTCCTTCCTCCTTCATCCTCCTTCCTCCTTCCTCCTCCTTCCTCCTTCCTCCTCCTTCCTCCTTCCTTCTCCTTCCTCCTCCTCTCCTCCTCCTCCTTCCTCCTTCCTCCTCCTTCCTCCTTCCTCCTCCTTCCTCCTTCCTCCTCCTTCCTCCTCCTCCTCCTCTTTCCTCCTTCTTCCTCCTTCCTCCTTCTTCCTCCTTCCTCCTTGTGGCGAGACAACGTTTTTCCCATCTTCTGTTTTATTATTATTGTTATCATGTGTCTGCTGAGCCGTAGCCTTAGTGACTTTTTCCCTGCCCTGAGCCGGTGTTGAGGAAGAAATGACCCCTGTGTAGGGAAAGTGACTTGCAAATGCTGAGTTGTGTTCTCCACTGGTGATATCACGTCACCCAATCTATGACTTTGTGCTAGTCGAACTGATCAATCAGAGCGGAGTTAGACGAGCTGTGACAGGATTGGACCGAGTGGACAGTATGACGTCAGAGAGTGCATATAAGCCAGTGTTGTGGAATGCTCAGAGCGTCCTGACATTTATTTTTATAAGAGCAGAATCCACGGAGATGCGGGCGCCCTGCTTATGTTAGGTTTTTCATGGCGGTGGCCATATTCATAGGAAAGAAGAGAGTGAAATGGGAGCGGAAAGAAGCCTCAGCCGGCCACGGAACTGACGGGAGAAAACCCACTTGCCAGTGGTAAAGTGAAGATGGTGGACTGCCTGCCTGCCTGCCTGCCTGCTTGCCTGCTTGTCTGAAGCCAGACGGCCTGTCTCGCGGGAAAACCGCCTCCTCTACAGAAACGACGAAGGAAGAACAAGTCCCCTCCACCTCTGTGAACCAGAGTTAGCACATCAGAATGACGAATCGCCATATTTTCATCGAGGTGGTGAATTCCCCAAGTCACCGGCTGAAATGTCGCGTGTACTCTATTCCCCCCCCTTTCCCTGTCTTACCCCAGTGTAGCACGCGCTAGGCGTGGGGGGTAAGCCCGTGCAACAACTGCGCAGCGTTTTCATCAAGAGGTCAGATAAGTACATTTGTTTTACTCGGCTCAGTGGCAGACGTTATTTTCCATGTTTGTTTTTCTCCTTGCGAGTTTTGTCATGAATGCTGAATTACTGATCACCTATTCTTGCATTTGATTCAGTTTGTGGCGCTTGCCACCCATTCCCCTTTCTAGGGTGATTGCTGTTGAGTAATTAAACAATCCATTTGAATATTGATACTGAGTTTGCCATTTCTTTAATATCAGACAGTTTACATCTATAGTTTGGTTAAGGAAATGAAGGTGCGTGCATTGTTTCTTAAAGATTTCACCCCTAGACATTGTAACAAGCCATTAATTTATTCAGTGGAGATGAATTAAATTTAAGTAAAGAACGAGCACGTCACATTTGGGGTCTATCGTCTCGGGATTTTGTGAACGAAATGCAATGAAAAAAAAAATCTGAATTCATGTTTAAAAGTCAGGTTTGGAGTGCCTGTGCTTTGAGCGAGTGAGTGTTGTGACATGACCTGCTATTGTTTGATTCACCTTTTTGCTCTCATGCCTTGCTGCTTTGTGTGACCTTGTTTAGCATTTGATTTGACTATCACTAGGAATTGTGGGGTTGCGTGGTGGGGAAAGTTTGCCAGTTTGCTCTTTAGTGTGTGTGGAATTGATAATTCATAGTCATGGCGGAGAGAGGAGAATGGCCGACTTTGTCGGAGATTTTGTCCTTAGATAAGCAGGGTTTGGAAGAGATGATTGAGAGATATGGTCTGGATGTCAGCAAAGGGGCTTCAAAAGTTGTCATGCAAGAAGCTCTGATTAAGTTCGTGGAGGATAGGAAGACTGAGGGGAAGGTGCTGAAGATAGATCCAGATGAGGGAAAGAGGAGGGAGAAAGAGACAAATGAGGAAAAACAAAGGCAGCATGAATGGGAGATGCGTAAGATGGACATAGAATCAGCTGAGAGAATGAAGAAATTGGACATGGAAGCAGCAGAGAAAGATAGGGAGGTGGAATTGAAGAAAATAGAAGCAGCTGAGAGAGAGAAGAGATTGGAAATAGAAGCAGCTGAAAGAGAGAAGAGATTGGAAATAGAAGCAGCTGAAAGGTTGGAGAGAGGGAAGATGGAGGATGCAAAGATAGCTAGAGAGGCTGCCGAGAAGGTGGAGAGAGAGAAGATGGAGGAAGCGAAGATAGCTAGAGAGGCTACAGAGAGGTTGGAGAGAGAGAGATTGGCGATAGAAAAGAGCAGGGTAGAGATGGAGGGAGAGAAGATGGCAAGGGAGGAGGAAGAAAGGGTCAGGAGGGAGAGAGAGGGTGAGATTGATTTGAGAAAGTACACAGGAGTTCCGATGTTTTCTGAGATGAATGTGGAGGGATTCTTTGCTGCCTTCAAGAAGCAAGCCGAAAGTTTGAGGTGGCAGAGGAAGAATTGGACTGTCATAGTGGGTAGTGTGTTGGTTGGTAAAGCTGCGGAAGTTTACACCACTTTGCCCAAGGAGGAGACTGATTATGAGACCTTGAAAGCTGAAGTTCTGAAAAAGTATGCCCTCACTTCTGAAGCCTATAGACAGAAATTCCGGAATTGCAAGAAGGGAGAGAGAGAGTCGTTCAGGGACTTTGCGTACCGATTGCATGGCACGTTTGACAGGTGGTGTGTGGCTGTGGAGGCATCTGCTGATCTGAATCGTCTGAAGCAGGTGTTTATGATGGAGCAGTTTGAGAACTCTGTGTCGGATGAGATTCGAGTCTACCTAGGAGAGAGGAAGGTAGAGGGGATTGACCAGGCAGCGTTGATGGCAGACGACTACCATCTGCTTCATGTGGGCAGTGGTCATAGGAAGAGTCGGGAGAGTGAGAGGTCGACGGATGCAGACAAAGGAGATGTCACTAGAGTCAAATGTTTCCGGTGTGGGAAAATGGGACACACGATTCGTGACTGCAGAGTGAGAGTGACACGTGATACCTGACGGTGTGTAGCCGCGGCGAGAAAGCTGTGTGTGGTGCCTGAGGAGAGTGGACCGTTGTGTGAGAATCCTAGACCCTATCAGGAGGAGAGAGCTTTGTTGGCATCCTTTAAGAAATATCGCGGTCCCGCGGTGGTTGGCGTGTTGGAACAGTGGGAACCCTCAGGAGTGGGTATGATATTGAGTCGGAAGATGGTCTTGATGGGGGGCTGTGAGGAGGTTGTTGCTACTGAGGAGAGTCAGTGTGAGGAAGGGAATGGAGTTCTCCCTTGTGAGCCCTTAGTGCTTGGAGGTTTGATGGAGAAGAGTGAGTTGGGAGACAGTGGTGTTTTGCTGGGGTCAGCGACAGTTGTGTCAGAGAGGTGTGAAGTGTGCCCACTGAGAGAAGTGGAGGTTGAGAGTGGAGATGTGGCGAGTGAGACGTCTGATCTGAGTTTGCCAGCTTATGCTGATGATGGTGAGAGTAGAGATGTGGCGGGTGAGACGCCTGAGGGTGATGTGAGTGAGGACAGTGAGACGGTTGCTTGTCGCTCGTTGGAGAGAGTGGGGATTGTCAAAGACAGAGTCAGAGTCGATGACAGAGTCAGAGTCGATGACAGAGTCAGAGTCGAAGACAGGGTCAGAGTCGAAGACAGGGTCAGAGTCGAAGACAGGGTCAGGGACAGAGACGTAGTCAGGGACAGAGACGTAGTCAGGGACAGAGACAGAGTCAGGGACAGAGACATAGTCAGGGATGGAGACAGAGAAGTGTCAGTGGTGAAGGTGGAGGGAGAGGACAAGTGTGTGAGAGAGGAAGAGATGGAAGTCGGGCATGAGTCTTATGGGAAGACTGGTGTGGAGTTGAACGATGTGGGAGAGGAAGGATTGGAGATGAGAGAAATTGCGTGTGGTGCTGTGAGTCTCGGAGAGGCGAGACACAGAGAGAGAAAATGGTTCGACTGGAGGAAGAGGAAGAAAGGCTAAATTTAGAGAGAGGAATGAATGGGTGTGGGAATGAGAAAGAGTTGATGTGTTTGTCTAGTCAGGCTGTTTATTGGAGTGTACTGTGCAGAGAATGTGCTGCGTGGAGAGTGAGCAGTGTGGACCTGTAGGAAGAGAGAGGGATTGTGTTGTCAGTGTGCGTGTTAACGCGAAGTTTTTATAGCCAGTGTGAGTTTTGTGGGCCAGTGTGATGGTCAGGTGCTTGGCTAGTGCCTGATTTTGAGGTTGTGTTGTATTTATTGATAGCAGTGTTGTTTGTGAAAAATGTCATACCATAACATTTTTCTCATTGAGGAAGGGAGATGTGGCGAGACAACGTTTTTCCCATCTTCTGTTTTATTATTATTGTTATCATGTGTCTGCTGAGCCGTAGCCTTAGTGACTTTTTCCCTGCCCTGAGCCGGTGTTGAGGAAGAAATGACCCCTGTGTAGGGAAAGTGACTTGGAAATGCTGAGTTGTGTTCTCCACTGGTGATATCACGTCACCCAATCTATGACTTTGTGCTAGTCGAACTGATCAATCAGAGCGGAGTTAGACGAGCTGTGACAGGATTGGACCGAGTGGACAGTATGACGTCAGAGAGTGCATATAAGCCAGTGTTGTCGAATGCTCAGCGCGTCCTGACATTTATTTTTAGAAGAGCAGAATCCACGGAGATGCGGGCGCCCTGCTTATGTTAGGGTTTTTTTCATGGCGGTGGCCATATTCATAGGAAAGAAGAGAGTGAAATGGGATCGGAAAGAAGCCTCAGCCGGCCACGGAACTGACGAGAGAAAACCCACTTGCCAGTGGTTTAATGAAGGTGGTGGACTGCCTGCCTGCCTGCCTGCCTGCTTGCCTGCTTGTCTGAAGCCAGACGGCCTGTCCCGCAGGAAAACCGACTCCTCTACAGAAACGACGAAGGAAGAACAAGTCCCCTCCACTTCTGTGAACCAGAGTTAGCACACCAGAGTGAATGACGAATCGCCATATTTTCATCGAAGTGGTGAATTCCCCGAGTCACCGGCTGAAATGTCGCGTGTACTCTACCCCCCCTTCCCCTGTCTTACCCCAGTGTAGCACGCACTAGGCGTGGGGTTAAGCCCGTGCAAGAACTGCGCAGCGTTTTCATCAAGAGGTCAGATAAGTACATTTGTTTTACTCGGCTCAGTGGCAGACGTTATTTTCCATGTTTGTTTTTTTCTCCTTGCGAGTTTTGTCATGAATACTGAATTATTGATTAACTATGCTTGCATTTGATACATTTTGTGGCGCTTGCCGCCCATTCCCCTTTCTAGGGTGATTGCTGTTGAGTAATTAAACAATCCATTTGAATAATGATACTGAGTTTGCCATTTCTTTAATATCAGACAGTTTACATCTATAGTTTGGTTAAGGAAATGAAGGTGCGTGCATTGTTTCTTAAAGATTTCACCCCTAGACATTGTAACAAGCCATTAATTTATTCAGTGGAGATGAATTAACTTTAAGTAAAGAACGAGCACGTCACACTCCTTCTTCCTCCTTCCTCCTTCTTCCTCCTTCCTCCTTCTTCCTCCTTCCTCCTTCTTCCTCCTTCCTCCTTCTTCCTCCTTCTTCCTTCTTCCTCCTTCTTCCTTCTTCCTCCTTCTTCCTTCTTCCTCCTTCGTCCTTTTCCTTCCTTCGTCCTTCTCCTTCCTTCTTCCTTCTCCTTCCTTCTTCGTTCTCCTTCCTTCTTCGTTCTCCTTCCTTCTTCCTTCTCCTTCCTTCTTCCTTCTCCTTCCTTCTTCCTTCTCCTTCCTTCTTCCTTCTCCTTCCTTCTTCGTTCTCCTTCCTTCTTCCTTCTCCTTCCTTCTTCCTTCTCCTTCCTTCTTCCTTCTCCTTCCTTCTTCCTTCTCCTTCCTTCCTCCTTCTCCTTCCTTCTTCCTTCTCCTTTCTACTTCCTTCTCCTTCCTTCTTCCTTCTCCTTCCTTCCTCCTTCTCCTTCCTTCTTCCTTCTCCTTCCTTCCTCCTTCTCCTTCCTTCCTTCTTCTCCTTCCTTCCTTCTTCTCCTTCCTTCCTTCTTCTCCTTCCTTCCTTCTTCTCCTTCCTTCCTTCTTCTCCTTCCTTCCTTCCTTCTCCTTCCTTCCTCTTTGCTCCTTCCTTCCTCCTTCTCCTTCCTTCCTCCCTCTCCTTCCTTCCTCCTTCTCCTTCCTTCCTCCTTCTCCTTCCTTCCTCCTTCTCCTTCCTTCCTCCTTCTCCTTCCTTCTTCCTTCTCCTTCCTTCCTCCTTCTCCTTCCTTCCTCCTTCTCCTTCCTTCCTCCTTCTCCTTCCTTCCTCCTTCTCCTTCCTTCCTCCTTCTCCTTCCTTCCTCCTTCTCCTTCCTTCTTCCTTCTCCTTCCTTCCTCCTTCTCCTTCCTTCCTCCTTCTCCTTCCTTCCTCCTTCTCCTTCTTCCTCCTTCTCCTTCCTTCCTCCTTCTCCTTCCTTCCTTCCTCCTTCTCCTTCCTTCCTCCTTCTCCTTCCTTCCTCCTTCTCCTTCCTTCCTCCTTATCCTTCCTTCCTCCTTCTCCTTCCTTCCTCCTTCTCCTTCCTTCCTCCTTCTCCTTCCTTCCTCCTTCTCCATCCTTCCTCCTTCTCCATCCTTCCTCCTTCTCCTTCCTTCCTCATTCCCCTTCCTTCCTCCTTCTCCTTCCTTCCTCCTTCTCCTTCCTTCCTTCCTCCTTCTCCTTCCTTCCTTCCTCCTTCTCCTTCCTTCCTCCTTCTCCTTCCTTCCTCCTTCTCCTTCCTTCCTCCTTCTCCTTCCTTCCTTCCTCCTTCTCCTTCCTTCCTCCTTCTCCTTCCTTCCTCCTTCTCCTTCCTTCCTCCTTCTCCTTCCTTCCTCCTTCTCCTTCCTTCCTCCTTCTCCTTACTTCCTCCTTCTCCTTCCTCCTCCTTCTCCTTCCTTTCTCCTTCCTTCCTCCTTCTCCTTCCTTCCTTCTTCTCCTTCCTTCCTCCTTCTCCTTCCTTCCTCCTTCTTCTTCCTTCTTCCTTCTTCTTCCTTCTTTCTTCTTCTTCCTTCTTCCTTCTTCCTTCTTCTTCCTTCTTCCTTCTTCTTCCTTCTTCCTTTCTTCCTTCTTCCTTCTTCCTTCTTCTTCCTTCTTCCTTCTTCTTCCTTCTTCCTTCTTCTTCTTTCTTCTTTCTTCTTCTTTCTTCTTCTTCCTTCTTTCTTCTTCTTCCTTCTTTCTTCTTCTTCCTTCTTTCTTCTTCTTCTTCTTTCTTCTTCTTCTTTCTTCTTTTTCTTCTTTCTTCTTCTTCTTCTTTCTTCTTCTTCTTCTTTCTTCTTCTTCTTCTTCTTCTTCTTCTTCTTCTTCTTCTTCTTCTTCTTCTTCTTTCCTTTTTCGGCCTCTGTTATTGTAACAGTTCGGGCTTTCATGCACACATATACACATATACGTACATGTATATACATGTGTATCGGCGCTGTGAAGTGAAACTGTAAGAGAGAGACTCATGAGGTACTGGCACTGAAATGTTGGTGTATTCATGATGGACAATGCGATTATTACAAGATTAGTTTGGTTTTCTGTTTACATTATTTCCTACATAACTTTTTGGGGGGTAAAAAACGAGCTGACAGAACAATTGTGTTAATTGATAGTTCCAAAGTTTACTTAACACCATGACGACATGTCTCTGAAGAATATATCCAATTTTCGTCCTTCTCTTTCTCTCAACAGAGGACGACAGAGGGGGGGAAGCTGAGAGACCGCCACAAAACTGTACAAGAGAAAACATGTATGTCAACGCTGCCTTCGTCAGAAACGCTTTTCACGAGCAGCCTTCGACGTCTCAGGGGGAACCGGACCAGCATGTGTATGAGGAGCTGAACAGACCTACTTCTACTCCTCGCCGCTTTGCAAGGAATGTTCAGTAGTGGTGACTTGTGTATGAGGAGCTGTGCAGACCTACTTCTACTTCTCGCCGCTTTGCAAGGAATGTTCAGTAGTGGTGACTTGTGTATGAGGAGCTGTACAGACCTACTTCTCGCCGCTTTGCAAGGAATGTTCAGTAGTGGTGACTTGTGTATGAGGAGCTGTACAGACCTACTTCTCGCCGCTTTGCAAGGAATGTTCAGTAGTGGTGACGTGTGTATGAGGAGCTGTGCAGATCTACTTCTACTTCTCGCCGCTTTGCAAGGAATGTTCAGTAGTGGTGACGTGAGTATGAGGAGCTGTACAGACCTACTTCTACTTCTCGCCGCTTTGCAAGGAATGTTCAGTAGTGGTGACTTGTGTATGAGGAGCTGTACAGACCTACTTCTACTCCTCGCCGCTTTGCAAGGAATGTTCAGTAGTAGTGACTTGTGTATGAGGAGCTGTACAGACCTACTTCTACTTCTCGCCGCTTTGGAAAGAATGTTCAGTAGTGGTGACGTGTGTATGAGGAGCTGTGCAGACCTACTTCTACTTCTCGCCGCTTTGCGAGGAATGTTCAGTAGTGGTGACTTGTGTATGAGGAGCTGTGCAGACCTACTTCTACTTCTCGCCGCTTTGCAAGGAATGTTCAGTAGTGGTGACTTGTGTATGAGGAGCTGTACAGACCTACTTCTACTTCTCGCGCTTTGGAAAGAATGTTCAGTAGTGGTGACTTGTGTATGAGGAGCTGTACAGACCTACTTCTCGCCGCTTTGCAAGGAATGTTCAGTAGTGGTGACGTGTGTATGAGGAGCTGTACAGACCTACTTCTACTTCTCGCCGCTTTGGAAAGAATGTTCAGTAGTGGTGACGTGTGTATGAGGAGCTGTGCAGACCTACTTCTACTTCTCGCCGCTTTGCGAGGAATGTTCAGTAGTGGTGACTTGTGTATGAGGAGCTGTGCAGACCTACTTCTACTTCTCGCCGCTTTGCGAGGAATGTTCAGTAGTGGTGACTTGTGTATGAGGAGCTGTGCAGACCTACTTCTACTTCTCGCCGCTTTGCGAGGAATGTTCAGTAGTGGTGACTTGTGTATGAGGAGCTGTACAGACCTACTTCTCGCCGCTTTGGAAATAATGTTCAGTATTGGTGACGTGTGTATGAGGAGCTGTACAGACCTACTTCTACTTCTCGCCGCTTTGCAAGGAATGTTCAGTAGTGGTGACGTGTGTATGAGGAGCTGTACAGACCTACTTCTACTTCTCGCCGCTTTGCAAGGAATGTTCAGTAGTGGTGACGTGTGTATGAGGAGCTGTACAGACCTACTTCTACTTCTCGCCGCTTTGGAAAGAATGTTCAGTAGTGGTGACGTGTGTATGAGGAGCTGTACAGACCTACTTCTCGCCGCTTTGCAAGGAATGTTCAGTAGTGGTGACTTGTGTATGAGGAGCTGTACAGACCTACTTCTACTTCTCGCCGCTTTGCAAGGAATGTTCAGTAGTGGTGACGTGTGTATGAGGAGCTGTGCAGACCTACTTCTACTTCTCGCCGCTTTGGAAAGAATGTTCAGTAGTGGTGATGTGTGTATGAGGAGCTGTACAGACCTACTTCTACTTCTCGCCGCTTTGCAAGGAATGTTCAGAAGTGGTGACTTGTGTATCAGGAGCTGTACAGACCTACTTCTACTTCTCGCCGCTTTGCAAGGAATGTTCAGTAGTGGTGACGTGTGTATGAGGAGCTGTGCAGACCTACTTCTACTTCTCGCCGCTTTGGAAAGAATGTTCAGTAGTGGTGACGTGTGTATGAGGAGCTGTACAGACCTACTTCTACTTCTCGCCGCTTTGCAAGGAATGTTCAGTAGTGGTGACGTGTGTATGAGGAGCTGTACAGACCAATTTCTACTTCTCGCCGCTTTGCAAGGAATGTTCAGTAGTGGTGACTTGTGTATGAGGAGCTGTACAGACCTACTTCTACTTCTCGCCGCTTTGCAAGGAATGTTCAGTAGTGGTGACGTGTGTATGAGGAGCTGTACAGACCTACTTCTACTTCTCGCCGCTTTGCAAGGAATGTTCAGTAGTGGTGACGTGTGTATGAGGAGCTGTACAGACCAATTTCTACTTCTCGCCGCTTTGCAAGGAATGTTCAGTAGTGGTGACTTGTGTATGAGGAGCTGTACAGACCTACTTCTACTTCTCGCCGCTTTGGAAAGAATGTTCAGTAGTGGTGACTTATGTAATTGCAGTATTTGCAAAAATGGAAGATTTGCATAAAATTATTGGGACATCGTCTTTTCTAATTTACAACTTTTAAACCATGTTCGTTTGTGTGTATATATTTCCTCTTCCTGTATCATGCTCATTTTGCTATGTTTGTTATCGTTTGCTCTCGGTCTGTGTCGGTGTTTTCTCCATCTACACTTTTCCCTATATTTGCACAATGTCAAGTTGTCTTCCTCCGATCATCAAAATATTAATATATAAAATAAAGCAAATTTTCGTTTTGTATCGCGCATTCTTTCGTCTTTTTTATTGGATGTGGAATTATATGACAAACTGTCATGCGCCTTGCATGTGGATGGCATGCATACATATTCTGGTTTCTTTGTGCTTTGACCCAATAAAATATTTTTTAAAGTGTTGGCTTTTTGTGCTCTGTAGACACCTGCGTGCGTGCGTGCGTGCGTGCGTGCGTGCATGCGCACGTGTTTCAGACACGACTCTCCAGGTTGTGCAGTCACCATTGCTGCCCAGAGAGACTTGTGTGGAACCGCTGAGGCTGTTCACTGACCTGCGTCTTGCCCAAGCTTGAAGGGCACGTGTGTGTGTGTGTGTGTGTGTGTGTGTGTGTGTGTGTGTGTGTGTGCATGTGTGTGTGTGCGCATGTGTGTGTGTGCGTGTGTGTGTGTGTATGTTTGTGTATATGTGTGTTTGTGTATGCGTGTTTGTGTATGTGTGTGTGTGTATGTGCGTTTATGTGTGTGGGTTTGAGAGAGAATGTGAAAGAGAGAGAGAGAGAGAGAGAGAGAATGTACGTGCATGAGTGTGTGTCTGTGTGTGTCTGTGTGTGCGTGATAGACAGACAGAGTGTGTGAGAGAGAATGAAAGAGAGATAGAAAGAGAGAGAGACAGAAAGAGAGAGATAGAGAGAGAGAGAAAGAGAGAGAGAAAGAGAGAGAGAAAGAGTGCGTCCATGTGTGTGTGCGTGCGTGTGAAAAATGTGTGTGTAAACGTAGAAGTTTTCTCTTTTACGGCTCTGTTTTTTTCTAGATACAGATAATACTTCATGAGGTGCAGTGTCCACAAAGAGACATTCGCACCGTAGAAACTCTTTCATGCGGAGCAAGCAATTCTACAGTTCACAATCATACTTCAGCAAGGGAGTGATCTCATGCAGCTACGCTATTTTTTCAGCCACCTCTAAATCGATAGATGTTTACCAATGCTGAATAAACACCTTATCTGCTTGCGTCAGTCCTTTGCAAATACTCATGTTGTCTCTCAATCCAAAAACCAGGCGGGCGGGCAGGCAGGCAGGCAGGCAGGCAGGCAGGCAGGCACTGCTGTATTAATCCAGATAACATGGACAGATTTTGAGGGTATAGCTCGCTTGACCTGCGGTCGCTAGCGGCTATTGGGTGCGGCGTACAAAGCTGCGCGGTTCCGGAAGATGCGTCCTTGAGCAAGATGCCTGACTCACATTGCTTTTCTCCACCCAGGAGTAAAACCGGGTACCTGAGCTGTCAGTGATGGCACACTGTGGTGCGAGTAACCCTTGTATGCGGCCATGAGGCAGCATCGGATTGGAAGACACCCCCCGGGAGTGGAGTTGGTGCTGGTACCTGACTGTGTGCGTCTCACCTGTCTGTCTGTCTCTGTGTTTGCTGTCATGTACCAGTGAAGGGTTGACCAAGCGGCCCAGTGAGCAGGTGGTAAAGTGTAAAGAGGTTTGAGATCCAGACGTGGGTATTGAGTCGCTGAAAAAACCCACACCTTTTCCTTAGAAATAGGAAAAGGAGAAAATAGTGATATATTTCAAGGATGACGATGGATGGAGTGTTTCGGCCTATCAACATTTGTAGGCTATGTAAGGCAATTGAGCATGAAAATCACAATAGTTCAGAGTAAGCACAAATCAGCCGTGCGTTCAAGACGACCTACCGGTAGCCGAGCAACCAATGTGCACTCTTGAACGACTCGTTATGACCGAACGGTAGCCAAGATGGCTTCCGCGATGCCTTCTCATCGTCGCGGATTGCGCTTCTCAACCAAATGAGTAAACCAGCAGCTGCAGACTGCTCGTTCCTTGTGAAAGCTGATGAAATACGTTAGGCTGTAGCTGTGCATGAATGCTCCGCATCGCTCGAATAGAAATTTATGTCAAAACGACAGTGCTGACTTGGTGTAAGCAAGAATATTTCGATGCTCACTTCAAGGGAGATTACACAACAAACAAAGGGCTAATGTAAAATACAAGAGTTGCTTCCCTTAAAATTGTTTCGCTATCTGCTGTGGAAATGTTTGCTAACATCTTGCCCGGTAATTATTTCAGAGCAGTTATTCTTTCAAAAAAGAAACGTACAATATCAGCCTAACTTCTTGTAACGTCTCGCATAGGCTGGGTAATAATCACAGGTCCAAATGCGTGCCACAGCGCATATTTGTGATGACGACTTTCTTCCTTTCCCTGAAGGCAGCCATTTTGGTTATACAGGCGCAACAGCGTTCCGGCGCGGTACGTACCGGTCGATACCGGAAGCCGTACCAAGTCGTTCAAGAGACGAACGGTATCAACCGGTACGTACCGGTAGGAATCTTGAACAGGCCCCAGGTCACGTTGTCCCTAGTTATTCGCCTCCTACGAATCGCGTAGGGAGACGCGGTGGGTCAGTTCTTACAACGAACCCAAAGGGGGCTATGTCTCAAGGAAAAAGATGAAAAGATAATGCACTGAATTGCAAACGTAAAGTTTACAAAGAAACCAACGAGCTCAAAGTTCCTGTAGAAGCACACAATAAAAGCGTGTACTCTTCACGAGAAAGTGGCCATGTCCTCGTGTGCCTATTATTCGTGATTAATGAAAGAAAGGCCCTTCATGCCTCTTCAAAAGCTTGTAGGTATCATCGTTGGTAAAGGGAAAAGGGTGGTTTCTATGTAACGACCTACCATTCATGGCTGGGCCTCAAACCGCTTAGCACTCTACCCCCTGATCACTGGGCCGCTTGAACAATCCTTCGCTGGTACTTCACAACAAACACTGTGACAGACAGACAGGACGCACACAGTCAGGTACCAACTCCAGTCCCTGGGGAGTACTACAGCATGATGCTGGCTCATGGCCGCATACGAAAGGTTCACTCTTTCGAGTTTGCTCAATGCGAAGCAATATTTTGTTGTTGCGGGGAATGTATGTATAGAGGTGGTGGTGGTGGGCTGATGGTGGGTGGGCTATGCTTGCTTACGTGACACGAACTCGTCTGATGGGAAATGAATATAGTCATTTCTAGTATGAATGGTTTGGTAAATGAATGTTCTTTGTTACAGTATGCATTTCTTAACCTTATTGTTTTGCAGATTGATATTTGAATTAGTTTTGTGTGGTATCGAATTCACCTGTGAAACTAATATCTGTGCCAATTTTAGATTTTGAAAAGTTTCAAAGAAAAAAAAATCGTTTTTCTAAATACACGAATTGCTTTATTTATAGTTCAAACCACATTCATATTAGACAATCGTCCAAATTTTCAAACACAAAGGACATTTCAACGTCAGTCTATATATATAAAACTCAAACGGTTTCTGTCTATCCAGATATCTGTCCGTCTGTCTATCCGCTCTATGCGTTCGGCCGCCCGTGCATGGATCTCCACGAAATTTGGCATGTCTGTCTGTCTGTCTGTCTGTCTGTCTGTCTGTCTGTCTTTCTGTCTTTCTGTCTTTCTGTCTGTCTGTCTGTCTGTCTGTCTATCACACACACACACACACACACACACACACACACACACACACAGACACACGCAGTCACACATTCATGCACGCACATTCTCTCTCTCTCTCTCTCTCTCTCTCTCTCATTTGCCGCTGTGACACCGATGAAGACGGACGTGTGTACGCAAGGCGCGGCACCTGCAACCCTTATATGAAACCCGTGTATCGATATCGCGGCTTTGCAATCAGTGGTGTTTGTGCTACTGGACAACCTGTGTCCAAGGAGGAAAACACGTACAGTATGTTCTTTTATTTGTTGTGTAATTTGTGATTAGGACGCCAAATTGTATCGCGTTACTTCTTCGCCTGAATTGTGCTCACGACGTTCGACAACGCGGATGTTTCGTCAGTATTCTCCGACACAACAGAACTGGATTACCATCCACGCGCTTTCTAGACCGTTTGCTCTCAAAACCGCGTAATAACCCCGTGAAAAAACTGTGAGTACAAAACATTTATGGATTGAATATTTTAAACTTTGATGCTGCCAGAGAATGAGTTGTGTTCTGGATCGTATCTTCGCGACGGGCTGCTATGTAGGCCTACGCTGTTGAGTACAAGTGCTGTGAAACAATCGTTTGCAGTTATATATAACAAGAGAATTGATGAATCCCACTTCCACTGAACCAATGTTTGATGCAGTTTATCAGTGTGATTTAGACTTCGTGAGAATAATGGCGGCTGAATAGAGTTCATGTGCAAAGACACCGCACACAGTCCTCTCCTTGCTCGGCTGTAACACAAGCTGTGCCAAATCTAGGACCACATACATTTGTCTGTTTACTAGTAATGGCTGACCTTATTGCATTTGGTCGAGTGAGAATTGCGGGTGTGATTGTGTGGTTTGAACCAAAACAACGACCCATTCAATGATCTGAAGTGTCTGTACTAATTCTGTGATAATGTGTGATTACCCCTGACTTGTACAGAAACTGTAAGAGAACAGACAGTGAAACATGAGGTGATCCTTTTTACCATTGTTATTTGCTACTAGCTGCTCACTGCAAGCGCCACAGTGGATTGATGTCCACTTATATAGAGAACGAATTGGCGTGCTTTACGCTAGCGCGTACTCGGGTTCCAGAACGAAGAACCCGAGTAGCACGGACGGTAACGATGAATAGAAGCCGCCAATGATACTAGAGCGAGAACAGGATGACTCTCGATTTGATGTGCGCATACAGCTGGCTGTATCTAAGATTGGCTTGGTTGGGATGATCTTCTCCTTGACACTCCTACTGATGCAACTCGATGCACCCACTCTGCTTATCTCTCGCCATTAGAGGAGCAGGTCTATTGCAACAGCACACAGCTCGCTTTATACAAACTTCTGATATGTGCTGTGTTCGCGAATAACCCTCCGGGACTGCATATTGTGTAGCTCTATGTTACTTTGACTTCGTTGGACTGATTTTCAAGGACTGTAGGTCGATCGTGAAGTCTGTGAAACGAATACATAGCGCTTCTACGAAATCCGACTATAATACTAATGAATGAACTTGTATCTAATTGGAAGATTTAGTTTATTTTGTTTAATTACAAATAGAAAAACCTTGTGAAATAAACTTTGCCCAGTGAGAGCTACTCACAGTGAAAATGGGCGTTGACTTGGAAGTATACCGAGCGCGAATAGGTACTCACTACAGTCGAGTCCGTGAAGGCCCGACAGGTCCGTGCAAAGCTGGAAATGGACGAAAATGGGAGCAACCAGGTGAACCACGGATGGGTGTTCATCTGTCACTTGGCAGGGCTAAGGCAGTAATGTGTTTTATAGCCCTGTACGTGCTAGTGCTCTCAGCGTGCGTTGTAAAGCCGCAGCTCCCTGACAAGAACCTCCACGACTTGTCAGCGCGGATGTTACTGGCAGGTGATGTTTCCAGAAATGCTGGTCCTAATTCTGGAGACAATTTCCACTTCCAACCCGTGAGCGCACCTCCTGGCTGGACCACCGAATCAACAGTGCATGACAAGCTGGATAGCCTGTACGACCAGCTAAGGTACGCGCATTTTATTTCGACTCAAACCTTAGATTTTGTGCAAAGAATGTGGTCAACGATACATGACAACGAAAGACAATGGAAGGCCCACTGCAACAATCTGGAAAGAAAGATAGGCGTCTTGCAGTATGAAAATTTGATGTTAAAAAACCAAATGAACGTTATGCACTGGGAGGCCCAAAGATCAATCGCCGATGCCAAGATGCGCGAATCAAGACACCTCTCAGAAAATCCCGATACCCGAGAAAGTGACAATTCTGTGGGCGGCGGACACTATATTAACCATTGGAATGGGAGGTCTGACCGTAGGGGGCAGAATAAAGACTTACGTGCCAGCCGGAGGCGGGCTGGTAGGAGACGTAGAACTCTTGTGGAGGTGCCCTTAACTGATGACTTTACCCCGAATGAGCATGGAGGTGCATTCGACACAGTAGCCGACGTCGAACACGATCCAACTCCGACTGGCGATACTGGGTGTCTGCGGCAGACAGAGGCTCCATCGACGACTCCCAACACTGCGGCGTCTCTCCATTCCCTGAGATCCAGATCGCCCGACCCACCTCCAGTGTTTGACAACAGCTTGCCAGATGATTGTGCCCTGTCGCCGCCAGTATGCTCTGCGCGAACGGACAGAGGGAACTGCAACCCAACTGACGAACAGGTGCATGCCTCCCAGCATGATAAGGGATCCAGAATCAGTGGCAACAGGACTCAGAGCACAATACTTGAGTGGCTCAGCTGGACCAGAAACCACACAGGCTCCAATGAAGAAAGGAGAGGCACCGCTCAGCGGAGGCGCTGCCTCAGCGAAGAGAGGGGAAACCGTGCGGCAGCAATGGGACCCGCTGAAGGGGCATTTTCCGCTGATTCCAGAAACAAGAATACGGATCCGGCGGCCAATGACTGTGTTCGGCCACAGACGGGGGTGTGGCATGGCAGGCTGCGGAATCCAGGGGAAACACGGGTGAGCCCACATGCTTCAGGAGGAAGCCCAGAGACTTCCTGACAACCATGCCGACGACCTATCAAGACTCCATTTTTTACAGATGTGCGTAAGCCCAATAGCAATAGACCTTGTATCGAACTTAATCCCAGGGTTAGCATTCACTTGAAACTATTATGTTGGAACATTGAAGGGCTAACCACCAGGGTGTGTGAACCGGGATTTAGAGAATATTTGGCTAAGTTTGATGTTTGCTGTCTTCTAGAGACATTCACGTCTGACGATTTTGATTTCAGTATATATTTTAGTGATTATTTGGTCTACCAATCCCCAGCTTTGAAACTTTCACATAGGGGACGTAGATCTGGGGGTGTTCTCATTCTGATAAGGAAACCTTTACCATATGAATTTACCCGTATTAACTGTACTAAGGATAATATGCTGATCCTCAGAGTGAAATTGCCGTGCTTGACTGCAGACCTCATTGTTATATGTGTGTACGTCCCTCCATTAGACTCTCCATACTATAAGAACAGAGATGTGAAGTGCAACATTACTCTATTGGAGGACGAATTGTTCAGGCTGCAGTCAACTTATCCAGATGCGTCAATTTTAATATGTGGGGACTTAAATGCAAGAACTGGGACCTGGAATCTGCATTGTGATCTTGAGGAGGAGGAAGAAATGTTTGAATCCATGACTGCGAATGCGTGTACATGTCATGAGGTCATCACCCAACGCAAATCTCAGGATTCTTGCAGAAATCATTTTGGAGAAGTTCTGATTAATGTTTGCAAGATCTACCATTTGTGCATCATTAATGGAAGTACCACTGACGACAGGACGGGACGCTTCACGTACCTTTCCTTAAATGGCGACAGCGTCATTGATTACTGTCTGCTTGGCACAAACAGTTGTAGCTCTCCCCCTCCGATCAGTTTTAGGGTGGGGAACGAAATAAACTCAAGCCACATGCCCCTGGAAATAGGGATTGGTGTAGATACACACCTTCCTGCCAGAGAGCAGTCTCCTAAGAAATATGTATCAAAGTTCATATGGGACTCCGAAAAAGTTCAAGAGGTCAAAACCAACATTGAGTCAACTGCCTTCAAGGACACTATAAGCGAAGCATTGAGAATGATAGAGACAAACATGGATTTTGCGCTAGACTTGTTTGTTCAAACCTTGTTGTCCAACGCTAGGTGCATGTACCGTATGGTTCCCTTGAAGATACCAGCAAGCAATAACTATTCCGAGTGGTTTGACTTGGAGTGCCGACATGCCAGGTGGAAAGTAAAAGACGCTCTCCGGCAGTTTAGAAAATATGATTTTAAAGCATCCAGGGACCTATATGTTCAGTACAGAAATGAATATAAAAAACTGATCAGACATAAGAAACGGGAGCACTATAGAACATCGTGCGAAACTCTCATGAAAAGTATCAATAACACCTCTCAGTTCTGGTCTTTGGTTAGGAGAGCGACCAGTCAGAGACGAAAGCAGCCGCTAATTGATATTCAGCTGTGGCGTAGTCACTTCCAGGATTTATTAAACCGCAACCTCTGTACTGGTGAAATGTCTGAGGAGAGTACACACATTTCGCATGATGAACTGGACGCTCCCATCACTGAAGATGAGGTCAAAATTGCACTGGCAAAGATGAGCACTGGCAAAGCTCCAGGATTAGATGAAATCCCTGGAGACTATTTGAAACTCTCTAGCAGTTACATTATCCCATTCCTTACCAAGCTATTCTCAGCAATGTACGAAAGGCAATGTTTCCCACAGAGTTGGTGTCACGCACTGATCATTCCCATTTTCAAGTCGGGAGACAGCCTGAATCCGAAACATTATAGGGGCATTTCTTTACTGAGTAACGTTAGTAAGCTTTTCATGTCCATCCTGACCAACCGCTTGCGATTTTGGGCTGAAGAAGAAAACAAATTCAGTTTCGAGCAAGCCGGTTTTCGTACAAACCATTCCACGATCGACCACATATTCACGCTGTACTCTATAGCTGTAAAAAACGTATATGGGGAAGGTCGTGGGAAATTCTATGCTGCCTTCGTTGACTTTGAGAAGGCCTTTGATTCTGTTAACCGTACATGCCTGTGGAGTGTTTTGAAGAAGCTTGGTCTCTCTACTAAGTTTGTAAAAATGTTGAAAGCTGTTTACTCGCATGTTGAGGCAAGTGTTCGGTGGGGAAACACCGTGTCAGATCCCTTTAATTGTCCAGTCGGGGTGAGGCAGGAGTCAGTTGAGTCGCCGATAATTTTCTGTCTATATATAACATACGTGGCAGATTACATACGGGACAATGGACGCCATGGGGTGCAGTTGCTACCGGGAACGAAAGAACTGTTTTCCCTTATATTTGCCGATGACATTGTGCTTCTGTCCACTACTCCTGTGGGTCTTCAACGCCAACTGGACAATCTGAGTACTGCATCGAGTCGCCTCGGCCTGACTGTCAATAGCGAAAAAACGAAAGTGATGGTTTTTAGGAAAGG
>JAWQFJ010019736.1:0-10306 GCA_034096865.1 Theodoxus fluviatilis | reverse complement strand
TGCACTTACAACAGCAATTACGCGGGGATCCACTGTTCACGTGCAGCATACTGCACCCCAAAAAGAGACGCAATAAATTAACATTTCTTCCCATGTGTCGCACTATGAATAAGCACCTGCTCGTTCTGCAAACAGCATCACGTGGTAGGAATATCAAATCATTTCTGTTGAAGCGAGCTGCCGGAACTGGGGAGGTATGAAATTGAAATGCGCCAGCGTGGAATGTATTGATGCTGGCAGTTTATTAGCACATGGGCAATGATGGAAAACACATTCCATTCAGGCGTGCAACCATTTTCTGACGCAGATGGCACCAAGCCTTCGGTAACTCCCCCACCCCCCCGGGATGGGGGTAAGAATAGATCTATCGTGTCTGCCTAAGCAATTCGTAAAAGAGGAATAACTTGGAAAAATAGAAACGACGGATTCTTACTCTAAATCTAGTCATTTTGTATTCAATCACCTTGCATAGCCTACAAAGGTTGATAAGCCGTAAATACTCAATACTTAACTCATTCATTCATGCATTCATTCATTCATTCATTCATTCATTCATTCATTCATTCATTCATTCATTCATTCATTCATTCATTCATTCATTCATTTGTAACAGTGACTCATTTGCTGTTTATCGTCAGTGAAGGGTGGGGAAAAGGAGAGGACGAGGATGTGAGTGTCCTATGTAAAAAAGACTCCAGCCAGATCGATTAGAGTTATCCCACAGTAGTATCTTCTTTTCAATCCGCATCTTCTTCGTGGCGACCTTGTAAATGCGACAAATTCCCACACGAAAGAACGCCGATACAGCTTTCAGTGCTCCCCACAGACATGGGGAGGAACAGACCACGCTTTTCATTAGCTCAGTGAAGAATTATGGATCCCAGTGTCACATGAACAGACGCTTGTCTCGATTGAAAACAAAACGTTGTCGATATACATGTAAACAGATCTGAGGGAAACAGCCAGACGTTTGTTATGGCGATGTGGTACCGATAAAGAAAAAGAAAAAATAGTCAGAGTCAATCACATTTAATAGGTACGGATGATCCGCCGATCCGGTGCTATGGATTTCGTCTGCTATAAAGTGAAAAGTGAACAAAAAAATCTTTGTCAAAACTGACTACCAAATTTCTATTTTCCTGCTGCAAGCTAGGGGAATCCCCGCACTTGTCGAAGTTGCGAAGAAGGTGGTCGTGACATACATTTCCAAGTCAAACTTCACAAACTCCGATGCACGCCTTATATTACAAATATGCAGACTCATCCATATTTCATGAAAAAATAAGACCCATTTCCGTTAGGAAACAGCCTACTCCAGTTGAAAGTGGGTCAGACTCCACGAAACGCTTCTCACACACGGATGGATGAAATGCTACACATAAGTGCACGACACCAGATCTGCTAAAAGACTGATAAGTCAGGGGACTTTGGTAAGAACATGATCGAGTGTTTTTACGAGGATACTTTTCATCTTTATCTTCGTGTATAGATGAATGTGTAATGTCATATTATGAATACGTCATGCTGTGTATTGCAGTGCAGTGTAGTGTAGTGTAGTGAAATGTAATGTATCGTAATGCAATGTACGTACATGCCTCTCATGAAATTTCAACCGCACCATTTCTAGCATTCTGCAGGAAGTCGTTTCATAGTGTCATGGAACAAAAGAAGTAGGTCGATATTTGCTTGTCTCTTGTAGGATGACAAAGCCCTCTGCTTGGCGAATTTTCCAAAGACAGACCAATCAATAGATAGAATGCAGAGCACTGGAATGTCCTGCCTTGGGCAATCTTGTAGTTGCTCTGAGGACAGATCAGAAGCTCATTAGTGGATGATCGCAGGTGTCATCGTTGGCGAATACTCTGTTAGGAGGGTGTTGAGGTAGTTTGGCACACAAACCCTTCTCTTTAGCATGAGTACGTCAAAAGTGCACATTTGAAACTGGATTCTCTTCTAGCCCACAGCCAGTGCACATTCCACGATGCTTGACACCATAATGTAGAGAAGCCTGTTTGGGATGAATGTGGGGGAATAGCGATCTGTTTATTTTTGCGCGAAGTTTGAGCTGGATGTCCTTCAGAGTGTTTTGGAGCACAGGCAAGCTGCAATGGGTGACTGGACCAAGATCCCTGTGTATTTTGTACGGTTACCGGGTCGTGCTAAACTGATGTAGTCAACACCACAGGAACACGTATGGCGTAACACTGGGGTATTACAACGTTGCTTTTAAATACCAAAGCCCCCTTCTATCCTTTCTCCGCCACCCATCGCCCAGGTCTCTGGCTGTGTAGGCTGCGTCTGACTGAGTCACAGCATCAGACCCCAAAAGCCCCGCAAACAGGTGTTCCTGTTGATGAGTGTGGTATCGAGCTACTCGGGCCGCATGTTGTAGTCAGGGGTCCAGAGGGCTCTGTCATCAGACTGCGTCGAAGCCCATGCCACGTTGCAGCATTCGATTCTGGTCCAAAACTCTTTATATGCAAACGTCACACCCCTCGCACCCACAGCACATTCGCAAACATGTTACTGAAGAAATCAATTCTTTTCGCAGCGTTATGCTCACGTGCAGTCGACGAGATAATTGAACCGAGATAATTTCCAGTCGTCGTCCGTTGATGCCTATGAATAATTACAAACATAGAGTAAGCAAAAAGGAGAGAACCAGCTTCCATGGAGACAATGCGTGGGTTGCCATGGCATCCAATAACATCAAGCCGCACGCGCCTCTCTTCAGTCTTAAGAACCTCGTGCTTTAGGAGCCTTCTCCAGCATCGCTCGCCCAGCCCGCCCTAGGCAGCGCATTGTGCTGCCCTATAGATGCAGAAACAAAGGGCGCTGTGCTAGTCACGGACTAGATCAAACTCTTCAGCGCAGACGTATTTCCCCTCTGTCCACATGGAGGCAGTCTCAGCTGTGTGTTGCAGCTCCCCAGGGATGGATACATGCACATGTACACTGTAAAATAAAGTCTGAATACGACGGTGGCCGGTGAAGATGGATAGTGTAACACTAGGGTATTACAAAGTTGTTTTCAACACCACAGGAACATGTATGGCAGAACACTGAGGTATTACAAAGTTGCTTTCAACACCACAGGAACATGTATGGCAGAACACTGAGGTATTACAAAGTTGCTTTCAACACCACAGGAACATGTATGGCAGAACACTGAGGTATTACAAAGTTGCTTTCAACACCACAGGAATATGTATGCCAGAACACTGAGGTATTACAAAGTTGCTTTCAACACCACAGGAACATGTATGGCAGAACACTGAGGTATTACAAAGTTGCTTTCAACACCACAGGAACATGTATGGCAGAACAATGGGAAAGTACAAAATTGCATAAAATGCCACAGTAAAAGGTAGCAGATTTTACGATTTAAATCGTTTCCTCGTTGTTCTGTTGCACAACGTTGAAACTGATCCGGTCAAAATCCTCACTTCATGATTAAATCGTTTATCACATTTTGTCGCCAACTGCACGAATGTTATGAGAGTGGATTACCCTGATAATACAAACAGTAATATGGCCACAACAACAAATTAATGTATGGACCAAAATGGTTGAATGGTTTCCCTTAGTGCAAATGAACATTGCACAGAAATTTATCACGGATTGCACGGCTTCAATGCTAAGGTCTAATTTAACATTTGCAAACTTAGTCACGCTTAATCCTGTGACAGGCTATTAATGCCCTCAAAAGAAATATAGAAAACGAAGTTTTACAACGATTACCATTACAGTTTACACCGTTTTCTAACCAACTGTATGAAACACCCTGGACATGTGTCCGCATATCCGGATTTACTGGAGTTTCTCTGACGAAGTCTGCCCTATACCTTTCTCAGAGAAACCAGGTGCGTGGGAAAGACGGAGACGGGGAGAAGAAGAAATCGCTGTGTGGCCAAGTCAACCAAGCACCGCAAATTCTGTCCAGAAATATGTTGTTCATAACTTGATTCACTCTTTACCATCGGCTGTAATCCAATGCTACCAAAGGAGGGTTTTCCAGGTCTACGATAGGCTAGCAAAAGGGAATCGGGAAGGCATTTCCGGTTTTAAACACGTGATCGCTGTAGTCATACGCAAGTTCAGTCAGTCAGTTCTTGTATGTATGAATGGAGTTTGCCCATCAACTCATGTAGGCTATTTAAGGCCATTAATCACGAAAAACACAAGATGGTTAGAATAAGAACTAGTCAAGTCACGGTGTCCCTAGTTATTCGTCTCTTACGAATCGCGTAGGGAGACGCGGTGGGTCAATTCTGACCCCCCAATTCACAGGGGGACATTGTGTAGGGAGACGCGGTGGGTCTATTCTGACCCCCAACCCACAAGGGGACATTGTGTAGGGAGACGCGGTGGGTCAATTCTGACCCCCAACCCACAGGGGGACATTATGTAGGGAGACGCGGTGGGTCAATTCTTACCCCCAATCCACAGGGAGACATTGTGTAGGGAGACGCGGTGGGTCAATTCTAACCATCAACCCACAGGGGGACATTGTGTAGGGAGACGCGGTGGGTCAATTCTTACCCCCCCCAATCCACAAGGGGACATTGTGTAGGGAGACGCGGTGGGTCAATTCTGACCCCCCCAACCCACAGGGGGACATTGTGTAGGGAGACGCGGTGGGTCAATTCTGACCCCCCCAATCCACAGGCGGATATTGTGTGGGGAGACGCGGTGGGTCAATTCTGACCCCCCAATCCACAGGGGGAGAATGTGCAGGGAGACGCGGTGGGTCAATTCTGACCCCCCCAATCCACAGGGGGACATTGTGTAGGGAGACGCGGTGGGTCAATTCTGACCCCCCCAAACCACAGGGGGACATTGTGTAGGGAGACGCGGTGGGTCAATTCTGACCCCCCCCAATCCACAGGGGGAGAATGTGCAGGGAGACGCGGTGGGTCAATTCTGACCCCCCCAACCCACAGGGGGACATTGTGTAGGGAGACGCGGTGGGTCAATTCTTACTCTCAACCCACAGGGGGAGAATGTGTAGGGAGACGCGGTGGGTCAATTCTGACCCCCCAATCCACAGGGGGACCTTGTGTGTGGGGAGACGCGGTGGGTCTATTCTTACTTCCCCAACCCACAGGGGGACCTTGTGTGTGGGGAGACGCGGTGGGTCTATTCTTACTTCCCCAACCCACAGGGGGACCTTGTGTGTGGGGAGACGCGGTGGGTCTATTCTTACTTCCCCAACCCACAGGGGGACCTTGTGTGTGGGGAGACGCGGTGGGTCAATTCTTACCTCCAATCCACAGGGGGACATTGTGTAGGGAGACGCGGTGGGTCAATTCTTACCCCCAATCCACAGGGAGACATTGTGTAGGGAGACGCGGTGGGTCAATTCTAACCATCAACCCACAGGGGGACATTGTGTAGGGAGACGCGGTGGGTCAATTCTGACCCCCAATTCACAAGGGGACATTGTGTAGGGAGACGCGGTGGGTCAATTCTTACTCTCAACCCACAGAGGGACATTGTGTAGGGAGACGCGGTGGGTCAATTCTGACCCCCCCAATCCACAAGGGGACATTGTGCAGGGAGACGCGATGGGTCAATTCTGACCCCCCAATCCACAAAGGGACATTGTGTAGGGAGACGCGATGGGTCAATTCTTACTCTCAACCCACAGGGGGAGATTGTGTAGGGAGACGCGGTGGGTCAATTCTGACCCCCCAATCCACAGGGGGACATTGTGTAGGGAGACGCGATGGGTCAAGTCTGACCCCCCAATCCACAGGGGGAGAATGTGTAGGGAGACGCGGTGGGTCAATTCTTACCCCCCAATCCACAGAGGGACATTGTGTAGGGAGACGCGGTGGGTCAATTCTGACCCCCCAATCCACAGGGGGACATTGTGTAGGGAGACGCGGTGGGTCAATTCTGACCCCCCAATCCACAGGGGGACATTGTGTAGGGAGACGCGGTGGGTCAATTCTGACCGCCAACCCACAGAGGGACATTGTACAGGGAGACGCGGTGGGTCAATTCTGACTCCCCAATCCACAGGGGGACATTGTGTAGGGAGACGCGGTGGGTCAATTCTAACCATCAATCCACAGGGGGACATTGTGTAGGGAGACGCGGTGGGTCAATTCTGACCCCCCAATCCACAGGGTCAGTGCTTGGAATAAATCCGCTTCCAAAACCAGTCACTGCTTTGTCGTCCCTATTTTGATATCGACTCATGTGTGCTTATAGCGATCACTAAGACAAAAAGATCGAAAACTCTTCTACAGTTGCGTTTGCTAGCACATCATAGTTCCAGCATAACCTGTCTCTGCATGTCATCGAGACGAAATGTGCCGATACAATCCTTCTATCTGGCCTTGGCAGCGGTCTCGGGAAATTTTTCTGCAGCGCTGAGCTCACGAGCAGTCGACAAGAAAATCTAAATGACGACAATGTTCTGTTGTTGACTGTTGATACGTCATTCCCGGTGTCACTCAGTGGTGAAAGAGGAGGGGTCTCCACGGAGACAGCACGTGCATGTATGTTGCTACGTCAGCTGACCTAAGTGAGCAGAGCATGTGGTTAGAACGGACTCATTGCCGGCAATTTCAGCTGAAATGTGACTCAGCACCACAAAACAGATCCCAAGTCAGTTTTCGAATTCCCCCCCCCCCCCCCCCCCCCCCCCCCCCCGGGTAACTGATGTAGCTTCCAAGCTAAGAAATTAAGCCTTCCAACTTTGCCAAAATTAGGTTTGTATCTAAGAAAAATCATGGAAGATACAGCTATTAAAAAATAAAACCACCGCAAAGAAATACACTTTGAGAAAATGGATGCAAATGCGTAACTACCGCACTTCCGATTGGTCCAACGTCAATGTCTGTGTACGTCATGGATTTGCTGTCTATTATGCGCCTTGAGCATGTCTTAACTCATGGTAAGGCGCTATATAAATCCACACATTATTATTATTATTATTATTATTATTATTATTATTATTATTATTATTATTATTATTATTATTATTATTATTCTGAGACAAATGACGCCCCGAGAAAAATTCTACTACAGGAGAGAATAAAGAGCAAGAGCTTTGCAGTGATGTACGATACGCGGGTATAAGTAGGAGTCATCGCACCGAGGAAAAGCATTTGTTGGGTTTATACGAAAACCCTAATTATCTTCTTGTTTTTAGCGAGTTGGGCCAATAAAAATATTTTCTACATCATAATTATGTAGATCTGCATGATATGTTGGCAACAGATCGATTCTAGAGGCGCAGCAGAGGGAAGAAAGTAGCCCAAACAGAAAATGCACAATGTTGAACGTAACTGATCTTTCAGGGCAGCATATCTTAAATGACCAGCACGACTTATGACCCGTTTGGTGGTGCTCGGTCATAAATTCAGCTGATATGCCGTGGTCCTCATCTGCAATTGTTTTTGCTTAAATATACTAACCATTTTTAAATTGACTGGTCTCTGGCTGTGCAAGATTGCTCCCGCCTGCACACACCAATATCACAAAGCAGAAAACGGTTGGTTGAAAAATAAAATATTTTGGCAGCGTGCTATCACCTTATGGCTTTGTCGTGTTCTAAAAAGTCACTTGCTTCAAAAGTCCAGGTTTATAACAGCCACTTCATTGCCCTTCTCTGCATCTGGCAGAGTCACCCTCCATTAACAATAAGTTCCCGCCAATTTAGTTTTCTCGTCTGTGATGAGAATGGTGCTCCAACTGTTTATTTCGCTCACGGATTATTTTCTCTTTTTCGTCTCCTTTCGAGTATCATGTGGAGGAAATGGAGGTGCGTAACATTTGAGATACTTTTGACTTGTTTATGCATCAGTCACTTGTTAAACCGAGAGAGTGACCTTTTCAATAACCAAACCATGACCCTTGAGGATTGGGGAAAACAAAAGATCCATTGCGTCTCCTCATGTGATTCTTAAAAGGCGGATACAACTCGAGCCTTAACTTGCTTTTACTCTAAACAGCTTCTGTGATTTCAAATTCATTGGCTTTGCGTAACCGTTATAGGCCGATAGGCCGTAAAACTCACTTCATCATTCATTCATTCATTCATTCATTCATTCATTCATTCATTCATTCATTCACCAGTCCATCCATCCATTCATTCATCCATCAGTCCATCCATCCATTCATTCATCCATCTGGGCATGGGTACCGTATAACTTTTCCATTATTTTTCTCTGCTTAGTGTCCGACTCTATGCTTATTTGTAGATTATGATGTGATGGCCGGAATAGAGCATAACTGTGACAATAAAAAGCTCGTTAAGATGGTTTTGCCCATTGAACCGCACGCATACACTTATGTCACATTCATGAGTGTGCCCGTGCGCACACGCGCGCGCATCACAGTATGCAGTATGCGTCTGCAGGGGTTAGTCGCTCTCGTGCTTGAGATTTTAGTCTTACTTGGTATTCTTCTCAGTGCAAAGGAATTTCTTAATGACCAACCGCTACGACACAGTATATCTACTTCGATTTACACCTTAAAGAAAAAGTGCAAAGTTTTTTTTCATGAGAAAAACAGCGATGAAATTTTTATTCAGACTGCAGGTTTTCTGGGAAATACATTTTTTCAAACTTCTTTTTTGTTGTTGATGTGATAGTGAAACGTTTTGTTAGAAATTACTTTGTGAGCCTGCTTTCAGCACTTAACGAGCGAAGAAGGGTGACGTGTAACATTACAAGTGTGACATACTACGCTCAAAGTGGGACGTAGTATGCAAGCTTCTTGGTGTCAATTGATCAAAAAGCGTTCAATGTACCACTTATTTCGCAGTAATCGATATTTTCAAATATGTTATTGCATTCGTAAAAATATTCTGGAATGGTGTAACGAAAATACCCCTAACTTAACACTTTTTCTTTGATCGTCTGCAGGATTTACCATTCTTCCCGCCGACTCTGCTGCCAAGTGGACAGCTTGCGGAAAGTGTGGGCGGCGTTCAAAGCCGCGAGGATTCCAAAGTTGCCTCTATGAGTTAACTACTTCATTCGCATTGCTTCTCCCCCACCCTGGAGTACAACGGTTACCTGTGAGAGCTGATCGGAAAAATTGTGAGAACAAATGGGCGTGTTCTTCCTCATCTTGGTTGTATGCTCTCCAGGGAGCTGAGATGGTGTTGGAGGTGATACGAGCAGCACTATGACCAGGGGGTAAACGTGTACAGTTAAAGGGCCCATGAATGGATGGGATGTCACAGCGTAAAAAAGCACCTTACCTGTACCGCTTTTTAAGGGGAAAGGCTTTACTGGTATGTAGATAAAGCAGATTATGTTCATGTAATGTATGTAGTAGTGGAGAGACTCCAGCCCACGAATGATGGTAACGCAAAGCCGAATGTTGAATACCGAATCCCCTTTGGAATCGGATTATGAGTAAGGCAGCCATTCTGTTGAATACGTCTCTGATAGCAGCTTGGCTAATGTATTCCCGCTATTAAAATGTGTGCTTGTATTGTGCGTGTGTGTGCATGCATGTGTGTGTGTGTGTGTGTGTGTGTGCGCGCGCGTGGTTCGTGTGCCCGCGCACACGTGTGTATATAGGTTATGTGTATGTGTGTGTGTGTGTGTGAGAGAGAGAGAGAGAGAGAGAGAGAGAGAGAGAGAGAGAGAGACAGACAGACAGACAGACAGACAGACAGACAGACAGACAGACAGAGAGGGGGGAAGATACAGAGAGAGAGAGAGAGAGCGAGAAGAGAGAGAGAGGAGAGCGGACAGAGAGACGAGAGAGCGGACGAGAGAGAGAGAGAGGAGCGAGAGAGCGACGAGCGTAGAAGAGTAGGCTTGAGAGAGAGAGAGAGAGGAGCGAGAGAGGAGAGAGAGAGAGAGAGAGAGAGACAGAGAGAGAGGAGACGAGCAGGACATAGCGAGCTGTGGGAGAGAGAGAGAGAGAGAGAGAGTAGAGCCGACATAGCGACGACGATGGGAGAGAGAGAGAGAGAGAGAGAGAGAGAGAGAGAAGCGAAGAGAGAGAGAGAGAGAGAGATGAGAAGAGAGATGAAGAGAGAGCCGACAAAGAGAGAGATGAGCGACGAGAGGAGAGACGAGAGCGAGAGGAGAGAGAGAGAGAGAGATTCTTGAGAGAGAGAGAGAGAGGGAGAGAGAGAGAGCGAGAGGAGAAGAGAGAGAGAGCCGACGATGAGAGAGGAGAGAGAGAGAGAGAGAGAGAAAGATAGAGAGAGAGAGGAGAGTAGTGCGAAGAGGAGAGCGAGAGACGATTGAGGGAGGGAAGAGAGAGAGAGAGCGAAGAGAGAGAGAGAGAGGAGGAGTAGAAGGAGAGATGAGAGCGAGGAGAGAGA